>PVHY01025061.1:0-18847 GCA_004024945.1 Uropsilus gracilis | reverse complement strand
CATGGTTCAGTCCCATTGGTTGTTTTCATTTTTTATTTGTTTGTTTGATTTTCCCTATATCCCTCATATAAGTGAGACCATCCTGTACTTCTCTTTTTCTTTTTGGCTTATTGCTGCTAATATGAGTCTTTCTAGTTCCATCCAGGTTGCTGCAAATGACATGTGTTTGTCCTCCTTGATGGATGCGTAGTATTCCATCATGAGGTAATGTGTTTTTGAATTACAAAATATAATATCTAAAACTGAAAAATCATTGCATGATCTTAATAGACTGGATACCACAGAAAACAGGATTCATGAACCTAAAAATGGGTCCATAGATAATACCCCAACAGATCTGCAAAGAAAAAAAGAAATAGAAAATAATAATAAAAAAAACAAGCAAAGCATAACAGGTATTAAGACATGATAAAAAATTTTTAACAAATATCTATGTAGAGTGCTAGAATAAGGGAGGAGAGATGTTTCAGAAGCTGTATTTAACATAATGGATAAGAAATTTCCAAATCTATTGAATGATATCAACCTGTATGTTCAAGAAGCAGGGTAAATTAAATGAAAACCACATCTAGGCACATGATAATGAGACTGTTGAAAACCAGAAATAGAAAATTCTTTTTTTTTACATGTTTTAAATAATTTGTTTATATATATATATATATATATATATATATATATATATATATATATATTTCACATCTTTGTATGCCCTGGGGTTCACCCACCACCTCCTCTCCTTGACTCATCCCACCTATTCTGCCACCCCCCAGTTTAGTAGTTTGGTTGTTAGCTTGTTTTGATTTTTCCTCGTGGCCTTTTGCTTGTTTTTCCTCTATCCCATATATTAGTAAAACCATTTGGTTTCTGTCTTTTTTTCTGTCTTTTTCTTTCTGACTTGTTTCTGCTAATATTTCTTCTAGGTACATCCATGTTATCTCAAACTCATCACATTTGTCATTTAATTGATGCATAATATTCCATTGTGTGTATATACACATCTTTTTCATTCATTTGTCTGTTTTGGGACATTTGGGTTGTTCCCATGTCCTTGAAATTATAAATAATGCTGCCATAAACATCTGAGTACAGGTGTCCTTTTGTATAAGTATTGAGGTCTCCTTTGGGTAGATTCCCAGAAAAGTGATTGCTGGGTCAAATGGTAGTCCCATTTTCATTAGTTTGAGGGTCATCCACATTGCTTCCATCATGGATAGACCAGTTTACATTCCCACCAGCAGTGTAAGAGTGTTTCTTTCTCTCCATATCCACACCAGTGCTTGTTGTTGCCATTTTTTTTCATGTGGGACATTCTTACTGGTGTAAGGTGGTATCTCATTGTGGTTTTGGTTTGCATTTCCCTGATTGCTAATGACGTTGAACATTTTTTCATGTGCCTATTGGCCATTTATATTTTCTCTTTGGAGAAGTATCTTTCTAGTTCTTCTTTCCCCAAAATAGAAAATTCTGAAACCTATCCAAGAGTTAAAAAAGAAATCAATTACCTTTAGTTTATACCTTTAGGAGAACAGTAAGAATTAAACATGACATTTTTTATATATGAAAGATAATAAAGGTAATAAATATTTATGAATTGAATTTGTATTTTCCAACTTTTTATGTGTGGATGACTTCTTAACATAAATTATGGCATCCAGAAGAAGATGGATTTACACCTTTGAAATGCTGAAAGGAAAAAAAAAAGATCACCAAATTATAATTTTATATTGAGATAGCATCCTTCAAAAAAAGGCAACTCTTATGTTCATTGCACTACTGTTTACAATAAACAATTTATGAAAACAGTTTGAATGCCAAATGATGAATGATTGGATAAATCACTTTGTATATGTACAATAGAAAACAACTTATGTATACATAAGATGAAATCTTATCATTTGAGGCAACATAGATAGAACTTGAAGGAATTATGCTAAGTAAAGTAAGTCAGAAAGAGAAAGACAAATAATGTATGGCTTCACTCACTTGCGAAATATAAAGAAAAAAAGGATGGACAAAACCAAACCAAAAAGTATTTAGACACCCAATTGCAGAACTGAGGTTACCAGAGGGGGAATGGGAGTAGGAGAAAAGGATGGGAGAGAGTCAGTTGTCTAAGGAGCAGTGTTATTGGTATTTTGAAGATGGTCATGGTGTGGTAACATACACTGAAGAGGTATGAACCTGTACTCCTAAAACATATATAGCATTGAAAACTAAGGTTATCTAAATAAAAAATGAAATGAAGGGAGAGGAGAGGAGAAAGGAAAGAGATAGTTTGAAACATTAAAAGTTCTTCAATATAAAAGAGAATTATCCCAGACAGCAGCATACAAGTACAAGAAGGAATTAATAGTATTCAGGAGAGTAAATATGAGAGTAAGTATGAAATTTGATTATTTGAGCAACAAAACTTTTATAGACTTGTGGAATTTATAAATTATATACAAGTAGAATATGTAGCAACATAGCAAACTAGGTGTGAATAAGCAGAGTTAAACATCTGTAAAGTTCTTGTGTTGGTGAGTGCATGATAAAAGCATTGATTTAAGGTAGAGTAATAAGATAAAGATGTGTTTGTAATATGTAGGGTCCTCACTAAAATACTGATGTTAATAAGTATAAGTACAAATTTAATAGAGAAGACAAAGTGGAATAATTAAAATATTTAAGGCTACAAAATAGTGTGGTAGTACACAGAATGAAACTAATAGATTTCTCTTCACTCTAAAGAACACAAAAAGATATTTTAGCATTTCTGGAAATATGATTATGTACCTATGTTTATATAATGTTCTTGCTAAAATCAGTCTCCCGAAGTATCCATCATTTGTTTTGAGTTTTAGCATATGGGAATTTGAGACACACACAGTTGTAAGTGGTTTCACAATTCCAACATTCCATTATTACTTTCCCTGATCTACTCTATTTTGTCAGCAATTTGTAAGCATACTTTCTGAAAGTGGGCACAAATTCCAGAGGCTGACTATTTCAGAATAGTATGGTATTGTGATATCTCCAAGCTTGTTTAAGTATTTTGGGAAGGTTCTCTATATAGATATACATTGTGCATAAGGATAACTGAAACATCTATGTCATTCCATACTTGAGTCTATCTGCCCTTTATATACTGTAAGTTGGCCTCATGGAGCCAAATTAATGAAATCTAAATGTTTTTCTTCCCCACACTCCTCCTCCTTCTTTTTTAATCTGTCTTGATTTTAGTCTGAATTCATCTTGGATCCCAGTTACCACCTTCCACATCTTTTGAATTTGACAAAAGTTCATGTCATAAACTTGTAGAACAGGATAGTCTTGAAAGGTTGATAATGTAGCTTATCTGAAAGAGTTATATCTTGGAAAGTGTCAGTTAAAGAGAGTCTTTGAAGTACATTATTGGTGTGCACAGAAGCAGCCACCTGGCTGGCAGCAGACAGCAGGAAGCCCGAGAAAGTGCCAAGTGAGGACCAAGGAATGATGGAACTTGCCAGCTTCTCCTCTTCCTCAGCACTACCAGGCCCTAGCACATAACTACACACATGCAGTTGCCTAGCCAGCAGCATTCACAGAAGGAAGGAGCCCACGAAGTCACCAAGTGAGGTCCAAGGACTCTGTTAGACCCCCCAGGTGACAGCAAGTGCTGGCCCCAGCAGAAGGAGCAAGAAGCAGCTACTGTCTAAGAGTGAGAGCACACCCCTGCCAAAGGGAAGAACTAAGTCATGCCCATGTCCAAGAGTGGCCACCATCAGCCCTAACAACTCACAAAGAATCTTAGAACAGCAAGCAAGCTTGTCCTAACAACCAGAAGGGGAGAAACATCCAGGTAGAAGAAGGGAAACCCAATAACTGGAAGCCACATTTAGGAGATATCCCCTATGATGCAAGAGGGCACCATCCAACACAAAGGTCAACCAAAAACCGTAAACTCAACCACAGCAACACAAGCACAAGGCAGAATAATCCACATACTGATAAAGGACCCGCAAAACATGCCTGCAAACAAAAGTGCCACAGTGGCTCAATGCACAGAGCAAGTCTGAAGACAAACACCAGGAAGGAGAAAAAACACAAATGTTCAAGCAAGCCCCCCAGGAAATAATATTTCACCAAAGGAAAGGCAATTCTCAGAATCCAATAATGAGGATACAGAAGAATTACACCTCTAGTCAGACAAAGAATTCCACCTCACCATAATTAAAGCAATCAAAGAGATGAATGAAAAGATAGAAAAACTTAGGAAAATTGTAATGAGTAACATAACTAAAGAGCAGAAAAATGAGAGAGAACCCCAACTCACCTCAACAAAAACAATTAAAGAGATGAGAGAAGTGGAAAAACTTTTAAAAAGAGAAAATCAATATGAGTAACAATCAAAGAGTTGAAGGATGAGATTTCATCCCTAAGAAAGGAAGGTAAGGCAATCCAGGATATAAAAACAGCAGTAGAAGGGTTAAAAAATGCAGGAGAAAGCCATGAAAATATTCTAGATGAAATAGAGGAGTAAATCAGCAATCTAGAAGACACCAAAATAAAAAAATTGCCAACAGAGAGAAAGGAAGAGAAATATAAAGGAAGAGGAAAGAAGAAAAGCTCAGAGATATATCAGATACTGTGAGAAAAGAAAATACAGGGGTCATCAGAATACCAGAAGGAAAAGAGAGAGCCATGGGAACTGAAAAACTATTCAAGGAAATAATAGAGGAGAACTTCCTTAACCCAAAGAAGAAAATTAAAATAGACATACAAGAAGACAAATAGACCCCAAACTACCTTAATGAAAGGAAAACCACAGCAAGATACATAATTTTAAAACTTCTAAAATTCCAAGATAAACAAATAATGAAATTGACTAGAGAAAGGTAACAACATACAAAGAAAAACTTACTAGTTTGACTTCAGATTTCTCTGAAGAGATACTCCAAGCAAGGAGGGACAGGAGCCATATAATAAAAAATGCCAACCATGAATACAATACCCTGCAAAGATATCTTTCCTTTATGAAGGCAAAATAAAAACCTCTTCAGATGTACAGTCTCCAGAAATTCACTACCATTAAACCTCCACTTCAAGAAACTTTACAAGAAACCTTAAGATCCAAACCAACAGAACACTGATCAGAAAAAACAGAATAACTACTAAATTGAACCTCAAAATGACTACCAAAAAGATAACCTTAGACTCTCAATTGTCAATAATCACCCTAAATGTTAATGGTCTAAATGCACCAATCAAAAGAAACAGAGTAGTACACTGAAACAAAAAACAGAATCCAAGATTTTGCTGTCTACAGTAAATACACCTGAACTCTAAAGATAAGCACAGATTGAAAGTAAGGAGCTGAAAAACAATCCTGCAAGCAAATATTCCCCATCCCCCCCAAAGAAGGCAGGGGTAACCATACTAGTAGCAGATAAAGTAGGTTTTAAGCTAAAAAAAAGTGTGACAAGGGACAAAGAAGGACACCACATACTGATAAAAGGGTTAATACAGCAAAAGGACATAACATTTATGAACATATATTCACCAAATGAGGGAGCACCAAAATTCATTAGATAATTGATAGCAGTAAAAACAGACATTGGTGAAAAAAAATATATATGGTAGGCAATTTTAACACCTCACTCTCAACAAAGGACAGCTCAACAAGACAAAAGCTACACAAGGACACAAAAGTTGTAAATGAAAAACTAAACCACATGGACCCTGATAGGACACTCTACCCCCAAATAAAGGAATACACTTTTTTTCCCAAATGCACGTGGATCATTCTCAAAAATCAACCACATATTAGGACATAAGGCAAACATTAATAAATACACAAAAGAATAAAATAATACCAACTTTTTTCTCTGATCATAAAGGCATCAAATTAGAATTCAACAATGACAAGAAAGCAAGGAAAGCATCCAATACATGGAGATTGAACAACATGCTACTGAATGACTACTGGATAAATGAGGAAGAAGAAATTGAAACCTACTTCAAAACAAATGACACAGCATTCCAAAATGTATGGAACTCAGCAAAAGCAACACTAAGAGTAAAGTTCGTAGTAATGCAGGCTCATATCAAAAAGTAAGGAACAAACCAAAGAAAATGTAATCTCCCAGCTCAAAGAACTAGACAAGAACAACAAAAATACCCAAATCCAAGAAGAAAAGAAATAATAAAAATAAAGTAGAGATAAATGAACTTGAAACAAAAAAGACAATCCAGAAGATCAACAAAACAAAAACCTAGTTCTTCAAAGGAAATAAATAAAATTGATAAACCTCTAGCAAGTCTCACAAAGATAAGAAGAGAGAAAACTTAAATAAGCAGGATATTAAGCAAAAAAGGAGAAATTACAATGGACACAGCAGAAATCCAAAGGATAATAAGAAACCACTATTAGCATCTATATGAAAACAAATACAACAGCCTAGATGAGGTGGACAAATTCTTGGAACTATATGGTAACTCAAAGTTGAAGAAAGAAAAAGCAGATGACTTAATCAGGTCAATCACAAGCAATGAAATTGAAGCAGTCATCAAAACTCTCCCTAAACACAAAAGCCCAGGACCAGACTATTTCACAAATGAATTCTACCAAACATTCAAAGATGAAACAATGATTGTATTACTAAAAGTCTTCCAAAAAATTAAGAAGGAAAACTCCCAAATACATTCTATGAAGCAAACATAACACTAATACCAAAAACAAACAAAGATAGCACAAAGAAAGGAAACTATAGACAAATCTTCCTAATGAACACAGATACAAAAATTCTAAATAAAAGGTTGGCAAACTGAATCCAACAAAGAATAGAAGTGGTTATTAATCATGACCAAGTGAGATTTATCCCAGGGGCACAGGGATGGTTCAACATCTGAAAATCAATCAGTATAATCCATCACATCAAAAAGGGGAAAAACAAAATACATATGATCATATCAATAGATGTGGAAAAAGCATTTGCTAAAATTCAGTGTCCATTCATGATGAAAGCCCTTGAAAAAATCAGGATAAAAGGGACATATCTCAACATAATAAAAGCCATTTATGACAAACCCACTGCAAACATCATCCTTAATGGGGAAAAACTGAAACCATTTTAACTAAAATCTGGAACAAAGCAAGGATGCCCACTCTCACCACTACTTTTCAACATAGTACTGGAAGTCCTAGCCAGGGAAATAAGGCAAGCGTAAGACATAACAGGAATACATATAGGGAAAAATAAATTAAGTTTTCATACTCTATGTAGAGAATAGAAAAAATTCACAGAAAACTACTTGAAACAATAAACCAGTTCAGCAAGATAGCTGGTTGCAAAATCAACATACAGAAATCAGTTCTATATGCAAAAAACTCAATCAGAAGAAGAAGAAATTGTAAAAAAAAAAAAACAAAAAAACACAACAAACCCACTCCATGTACCATCACACTAATGAAAATTAAAAACTTGGGAATAAACCTAACAAAAGATGTGAAAGACCTATGCAAAGAACACTATAAAACACTGTTGAAAGAGATAAAAGGGAAATAAAGAAATGGAAAGACTTTAAGACTTTCCCTGCTCACAGATTGGGATAATTAACATTATCAAGATGGTCATCCTACCAAAAGCAATCTACAGATTGAATGCAACTCCAATAAAAGTATCAATGACATTCTTTAATGAAATACAACAAAAATTACTGAAATTTTTATGGAACACTAAAAGACCTTGAATAGCCAAAGTCTTCCTGACCAAAAGAAGAGAGAATGGAGGAATTACTCTCCCAGACTTCAAGTTACGTTACAAAACCATAATGATTAGAACAGCATGATACTAGAACAAGAACAGGCACACAGACCAATGGAATAGAATTGAATGCACAGAATGCATATGTATAGTCAACTAATTTTTGACAAAGGGGCAATAAACATACATTAGAACAAGAACAGTCTCATTAACAAATAGTGCTGGGAAAACTGGACCACTATATGCAAAAAATGAATCTAGACCACTCCTTCACACCATGCACAAAAACCAACTCAAAACGGATAAAAGACTTGGATGTAAGACCTGAAACCATAGAAGAAAATATGGGCAAAGCACTCGAAGGCTTACATCTCAGAAACCTCTTTCAGGACACATCTACAGATGCTAAAAAATGAAGGAAAATATTACAACTGGGACTACTTCAAACTAAAAAGCTTCTGTACAGCCAATGAGACAATAACCAAAACAAAGAGACACCTAACCAATTGTATAAAAATTTTCCCTCTTCATACAAATGATAAGGGTCTGATATCAAAGATTTTAAAAGAACTCACACAACTTAACAAAAACAAAGCAAAAAACCCAATTAAAATGGGGAGAAGAGTTTAAAAGACACATTTCCAAAGATGAAATCCAAATGGCCAAAAAGCACATGAAAAAATACACAAATGCACTAATAATCAGGGACATGCACATCAAAACCACAGTGAGATACCATCTTATTATGCCAGTAAGAATGGCCCATGTTAAAAAAAAGGGGGGGCAACAAGTGCTGGCATGGATATGGAGAAAAAGGAACATTCTTACACTGCTGGTGTGAATGCAAACTGGTCCAGCTACTATGGAAAGCTGTGTGGAGGACCCTCAAACTACTGATATGGAACTACCATTTGATCCAGCAATCCCAACTCTGCAATCAACCCAAAGGAGACCAAAACACTAATACAAAAGGATACCTATACTGAGAGGTTTATTGTAGCACTTTTTACATAAACCAGGATTTGGAAACATCCCAGATGCCCCAAAACAGACAAATGGATGAAAGAGTTGTGGTATATTTATACAATGGAATATTATTCATCAACCAAAAGTGACAAATATGAAGCATTGTGAAAACATGGATGGACCTAGAAGGAATCGTATTAGCAGAAATAAGTCAAAGAAAAAGACAGAAACCAGATGTTCTCACTTATAGATGGGATATAGGGAAGACAGATGAAAGGTCAAGAGAAAATGTCAAAACAAGCTAATAACCAAACTAAAGCATACATCTGGGGAGGGGAAGAAAGGGTGGGATAAATCAGTTAAGCGATCAAAATGAGAATTTACAAGTGATATGGTGGTGGGAGAACCCTGGGGAATACAATGATGTAAAAAATACAGATATAAATAAAATTTAAAAATAAGGTATGTTATTGATAAAAACAATTCCTTATCTATCAAGGTTTGCTTGGATTTCAACAGCTGATGATTCATTGAAATGGAATTGTTAGCAAAACAAAGAAGTTTTGGGAAGGAATAGGCAGCTGATATCTTTAAAGTGTGGAAATATCATGGATTCCATCCTTGACCTCATTAAGTATTTCATCTCCTCAATTTCCCTGGTCCCCAAATACAATAAATCATCTCAAAGGCGGTTTTGCTAGCTGTTTCCTCCTCCTTGTCACTCTCTTTACTATTGGAAAATTCCTAATTTTCCAAGCAGCAATTCAAACATCACTTTCTCTGGTGTATCTTTTACTTTCTTATGCCCAACCTCTATCACATATATATATATATTTCTGTAAGTAATTAATCATTCAAGCATATTGTAGTCAGTTTATGAGTCAGTTTGTCTACTTCTCCAAAGCAGAACTTGAATCTAACTTTAAAAGAAGGTGACTTGCCCATATGACATGCTCAATAAATATACTTATTCAATGATAATATGGCTTATTGCTCTTCTCAAATTAAAGCTCAGCATTAAATGGTTTAGTTTTATCATGCCTAAGTTGGGCAGTTCTTTTCAAAGATGGAGGGCTGTTGAAATTCAAAATAAGACAAATGTTATACCAGTTCTTCTCTGACCTGGTTACAGGATTCCTGAAGTCATTTCCATCTTTTTATAATTGATTGATTGGTTGACTGAAGGAGTGTCCTCAAAGTATTGGTCTTGGATGAGAGATTCAACAGTTCACATAAATAGAGAAAGATCAAACTCCTTTAGACATAAGATAAAGATTCCCAAAGAGGAGGTGACTTTCAGCCCCCAAAAGAAGTATACTTATATAATATCATATAGTATTATATATAGAGAGACCAATAATATGTAATATTATTGGGTGACTGACCTCAATTGCATGTATCCAATTCTGATTATGATACCCTCACCTGTATATGTGACTGTGTGTAGGTTGAGTGGGAAATTGGGGCATGAGAGGGAAAAGGAAGAAGAGACTTCAAAGAGAAGTCACAAACAGCCAAAGCATAGCACATAGAAAAGGCACCATAAATAATTACTGATTCAATGAATGAAATGATAAATGAGTGAGTGACTATGGATTCAACAGATGTAGAATGAAAGAATCTTAATTATTAAAATTAAGAGAGGGCTAAGGATGTGGAATTAAGAGAGGACGAAAGATGTGAAATGACTAAGGATGTGAAAGGACTAAGGACTAAGAGGTAGTAGAAAATGAGAAAGAAGGATGGATTCAGTGGTGAGAGGGGAAATGTGGGTCTTTTAACATCACTTTCCCAAAGTGCACTCATTGGTAAAATCTGATGTTTCAAAAAATCTGTCTTTGAATTTACTCAGTAAAAAATAAAATCAAGTTTAATGAATAGTTCTGCATGAGCTATTGAGTTAGGAAGAAGAGTTTTATTTTTTCAAGGACAACTTCTTAAATCAGACATCTATTGCTATAATAGGGGCATGTATCTCTCAGCCACTCAGTTGGCTGCTCTTTGTAAGGGATCAGCTCTTACAGAAATTCTACTCCTGATGCATGAATTAGAAAAAGTGAACTAATTTTCCCAGAGGAAAGAACCCCTGTTAAGGACTTACTCAGAGTTTAAATACTAAACTCTGTTTAGTGTTTAGTGTTTAGTATTGTTCAGACAATGCCATCTTATTTTGATTGGATCAGTTAATTACAAAATAGCTCTGCATGGCCAGGTATTCTGTGAAGTAAACTTGAAATATTTCTGAAAGTGTGCTTTCTCTACACTGTCCAAAGTCACAAAAATTGGAAAGCCCCTTTGCTACGTAATTATTTCAATTTATACTATTTTACAAAGTAAATGTTATACAGTCTTCTGAATGAAACCTTTTTAAGAACCTAGTATAAGATTTTCAACTGAGAATAAATGTATATATAATAAAATCTTAATGAAGTGAATTCCAATTCACTAAAGCAACAAATGAAATAGGTCTTTAAAAAGAGCAAATTACAAGGGGAAAAAATAGGGTCAGGGGACTTACTTAAAAAATAGGTTTTATGAGAAACATTTCTTATTGAAAACTCAGATTAGGAACTCAAAAGTGCTTTGGAATATTTGTAATCAAGATAATGAAGGTGTGCTCAGTTGTGATTCCCAGTTAATCAGGATTTTTACTCATTTACCCTGAACCAAAGACATAGTACCGGTTTCTCACTACATGCTTCCGTTTTTTCCAAATGTTTTGAATGAGCAGCACTTACTTTAAAAAGCTGGGTGATTTGTCTGCTGTTTCTTTTTCTGCCTTTCACATTCATTCTAGGGTCCCTGAAAGGTTACCTACCTGCAACCCCACTCCCAGATTTATTTTCTGCCTTTTAGAGACAATTTCACCACTAGAGTAACCTTTAAAAGCCCAATACATGAACTCTGCCTTCCCTGTGTGTCTGGCTTTGATATTCAGCATTTTGTGTAATTGCCATCTCCTTGTTCTCAAGTACTAGAGTCAAGGTACCTGTATTGGTTCTTGTACTGGATCTGTCTTGGTTTTCCTTGTCCTCAGGACCTCAGGGAACCCTTCTTTGCCTTCCATGGTCTCCTTAACTCGTGGTCCTGCGATCTTATTGTTGACTCTTGTGTACAAAAGACTTCTTGCCTGCAGCATTCTCCCATTTGTTGACAGATTCCCAAAATGTTCCCACATTCACCTAGTCAGGTTTCTTCCTATGGCCTCTAGCTGAGTATTTACAGGTATTATAAACTCCAATAAAGGGTAGTCATGTGAGGAAGAGGGGTTTATACCTCAATTTTTGAAAGCAATTACTTTAGATATTATCTTCAGCTAGAGTTGTGTATTAGAATTCCTGGGAACTTCTAGAAATATAAATAACCTGGCCTCAACCCATATTTAAGTTTAAATAAGTTATAGCTCATTCTGGTGTTACCTTTAGATAGACTAGCACAAAGTTTTAAAATCCAGTAAGGAGCTCATGTTTTGTTCTTCGTTTCTTTGGTTTTCTTCTTCCTTTCCCCTTCCCATGCTCCTTCTCCTTTGTCTCCCTCCCTTCCTTATCTTTGTCTTTCTTTCCTTTCTTCTCTCTTTCCTTTATTTAAAATTTTGTGTCTAAGTGGCAGGCATGTAATAGACACTTGGAAATTAGCTTCTCACGAATTGATCATCAGGGAGGTAGCAACTGAGTGGAAATTGAGACCAAGAACTCTGAACATAATAAATGTGGAAGATTTTGATGGAGATATGACAATTTCTATAGCATTAGTTCACAAACTGTTATGATCAAAGATCCCTTTACATTGATAAAAACTGAATCACAAGAACTTCTGGTTATGTGGATTATATATTGATGTTTACCACATTAGAAATTAAAACAGAAAAATACACTTGAAGTACATTCCACTAGACATCAGAATGGTAACGTCTTTATTCATCATGTAGTTTCCAGAAAGTACCATTGGAGACTCACAGGAAATTTTGAGACGGAAAGGAAAATAACATCTTAGTTTTGCAATGAAAATATTCTTTACCTCATGGACCCACTGAAAGAGTCTTGGGGAGCCCTACAATTCCCCAAATTACCTTTTAAGAATTACTGGCCTATGTGGATAAAAGCTGATGGGAAAAATATGGGAAGCAAAGGGAATGGGTTTGAATCCCCAAAGCAGGAAACTGGGATACAGTCAAAACCAAGCACAGAAACCAGATCTGGAATAAGCTCAAACAACAGCTATGTTGAGATAGTGCAATGTGTGCATGTAGGAAGAAGTTTAAAATGCTTCTGCTTGATGGCAGATATGTCCAAGTCACTTCTAAGCATTTGTTTTGCCTATCATTTTTGTTCAAGTCTCCATTCATGTTCCTTTAAAATTTTAATTAAAAAAATTATAGAGGAAGTATAGAGAGTTGCTATGCTTTCAAAATTATTCTCTTCCCTCTGATTCACTAAGTTCAACATAAGTAAAGTCCCTGAATCTGTGTCTACATTTCTCTGGTCTGAACTAGTTAGTGGTTCTCAACCTTGAGTAGGTATAAGAATTACATGGGTCATTTGTTTAAATGCACGGACATCTTATGTTTTGAAAGATCCATGTTGTGCATGGATTTTAACAATCCTGATATTTCTGAGTAAGTGGAAGACTTTTTGAGAAACAGTGCTGTATATTAGACAAACACAGAACATAACTGTGCCTTTACCTGAGTTACAAGAGAGGGATGCTACTTATTCTGTAGAATTATGTCTAGTATCCCACTTCATTTAGTAAGAGTACTCAACTTGCCTCAACCACAGAGGGTGAATTTAGTTGGAAACTACCTGGTTTCTTTAATAACAAAATGCAATTCTTTCATTTGAGACATCCTCTTTGTTGGATGCATTCTTTTTAGTATTGTGCCATGTGAAGGAGAGGAAGCATTGAGAGATTTAGTTTTCCTTGTTGAAGTGGGAACAGCCAGGATATGACAACAGATGCTGTTTATACTTCAAGAGGAATGAAGGAGTGGGGCTGTTTATTGGTACTGAATACTGAGGAAGGCTGACATTTGTGTTAGAAGGATAGAGACCACTTTAGACTGAGCGAGTTCACTATGCTGTGAAAGATGGTAGTAAACCTGACTTGTTCCCTTTTGCCCACAGTTCCAGAACATGTGCCCGCATGTGAAAAAACCAAAACTAACAAGGCAGGTGACATGTAATTCTGGTGAGTGACATGTTTCCCAGCAACCTGTTCCTTACTGATGAGGAGGGAGGTTTTGTGTTTAGTTACTGTGGGATACAGTAGACTTTCTTTTTTGACAACTCACAGGTTAATAACATTTTTATGAAAAGGGACATGATTTTACATTTTACATGCCTGATGGAAAATTAGCAGAGAAGAGGATTTCTTTTTTAATTGCAACATTTTTTTTTTCAAGCTGGAGCCCAGCAGGTAGAAATGGCTGAGATTTCATCTTTGACACTGGTCATTGTTTTTGGATGACAGCAAGACTTTGTGAAGGCACTAGGAATTAACATAAAAACAGCCTTGAGGATTGAGTAGTAGTGGGAAGACAGGTAGAAACAGAGATGTTAGGAAGAGGAGAGGATAGGAAGAGAGGGCAGGGGAGGGAAGCCCAAGGACTTCTTGTTCATAACACTGTGAGACTATTTTCAAGCAGGTTATGTCTATTAAAAGCATAGAACAATTTTATCCAGAATCTCTTTAACTAAGAGTGAATTGCCTATTGAAAAGCAGAAAAAATAATGTTCACTCTTTTTATTATGAAGATTACAGGTCATGTCCCACAGAGCGACTACAGAGAGCATTTTGGTCTTACTGTTTATTGTTCTATAAAGATTTAAGCAGGTAAGATTTTCCCAAGGCCCCACACACAATTTGTGAACATGCCACATGATGGTGAACAGAGACTCTATTTCTTCCTCAATTATAAGTTATAATAACAAATGTTTTCTTGCTGTAAACCTTTCTAGAAATGCCAAGAGTCAATTTGTAATAGAATGGGTCTCCCAGGATGCTTTTCTGTAATTGCAGATAGGGTAATGATAACATGGAAAGATTCTTTTGTGGTCCTCCTCAACCTCTACCTTAACTTCAACATAAGTCATGTCTAGCCTTTGAGCAAATCAATGGACATTGAGGCCTTGACTTTGGTCAATACTTTGCATCTAAGACCCTGCAATTAGGTCTTTCTAGGAACTATAGAGCTCTGTACTCAGCTACTAACACACTAGAGGACTTTTGGTAAGCTACTTTCCCCTTTAAACCTTAGTGAAACTCATCTGTGAGATGAGGTAGTTGCCTGCCCAATATTATCACATAGGGTGTTTGGGAGAATCACATCAGAGAATGCATGTGTCGTAACATACATTTTCAGAATTCTGCATTTACTGAGGCGGTTGGATTGCTCTGATCGCCATTAAAATTGAGAGCGCTTAGGAGATTCTGAGCCAGGAAAGTATATTGATGTCAGCCACCCTCTACTTAAAAGCTAAGGACTTCGATATTATGTCCTCTTCAGATTAGTATGGTTGGTTGCAGATAAGCCAAAGCAGGGT
This sequence comes from Uropsilus gracilis, assembly GCA_004024945.1. Lineage (NCBI taxonomy): Eukaryota > Metazoa > Chordata > Mammalia > Eulipotyphla > Talpidae > Uropsilus > Uropsilus gracilis. The sequence continues at coordinate 3,615 of PVHY01025061.1, read as the reverse complement.
TATGTTGGAGATGGAAGGAGACAGAAGGCAGAGGAAGAGGAGGAGAAGGAGAAGGAGGAGGAGAAGGAGGAAGAGGAGGAGGAGGAGGAGGACAAAGTGAAGGAGAAGGGAAGGAGGAGAGGAAAATGAGGAAAGGGAAAGGAAGAGGAAGTTGGAGGAGGGTGGGTTGGGGAAGGAGGAGAGGAGAGGAAGGGAAGGAGTGGAGGAGAGGGGGAGAGGTAAGGTTGGAGGCGGAGGAGGAGGAAGCAGAAACCTACATGGGACAAGCTGCAGCTCACAAGTCAGTAGAGCCTACTGCTCCATCATCATCCCATAAACAAGAATATTTGAGCCTGACATGGTGGGACATATTAGGGGTTATTCTTTAGGACTGGGATCTATGTACCCCCTCTTCATTTCTTTATAGGTCTAGTATGACAGCATCTATGCAAGACTGGGAAGTTATAAAGAATCTGAGCATAGGTATCAGCTTTATCCTTGCTGATATCACCAGAACACTTGATAGTAATCTGAGACCCAGAGCAACTGAAGCAGTTGGAGTACAGGAGTCACCAAGACCACCCTGCCCACTGACAAACTGTAGAGAGCAAGAGCTGGGGCTGAATATGGATTCAGCCCGTTTAAGGCTCACTGTGTATGATTATGAACTTCACCCTGGAAGAGTGGGCTTTGTTGGATCAACCCAGAGGAAACTCTAGAGAGATGTGATGTTGGAGACCTGCAGGAACTTGTCCTCAGTGAATTATTTTACTCAGGTTATGACCAATATATAAAGTCCTCACTGGAATATTCTGAAGAATGAAATAGCCAGTAAAGAGAAAGTATTGAGATTCATAAGAAATGACTTTTGGTCTGTCTTTGTTTTCGTTTTTCAGAGAAAATGAGACATTGGTGATTAGTGCCAAACCTGGGATAGGGGTTTGAGAAGTCATTTGAGGGAATCTGTGAAATTAATGAAGATAATTTATGTGGGAAAGCCTTGAGCCAGATGACAAATTTTACTGTGTATGAGTGTTTTCCTACTGGAGTGAAACCTTATGAATACATTAGGTGTACAAAAACCTTCACAGATTGTTCTTTCATAAAGAATCAGCAATGGTCTCACAGAATGTAAACCTTTTCAATGTGAGGAATGTGGGCAAGTCTGCAGTTGTGTTGCATGTCTAAACACCCTGTGGAAACAGATATTGCAAAGAAATCCCATGAGTGTCAGGATGTTGGTAAAGTAGCTAAGAAACACATGAAGTGTTACCTAGTTTAAAAAAAAAACACTTGAGTGTCAGAAATGTGGAAAAGCTTTCACCTCACTCTTGTCCTTTCAGGGCCACTTGAGAGGTTGCTATGGGCAGAAAATACATGCCCACAAAGCATGTGGGAAAGTCTTTTTTCCTTTTCCCTTAAATAACGTGCAAACTCAGAAAGAAACCTTTTGAATGTAAGGAATGAGAGAAAACTTTTATTTACTACTCATATCTCTGAGAACATGTTGGAAAGCATGCTATACAGAAACCTCATGAACACAAGCAGTGCCATGAAGTCCGTAGGTATTTGGTAATCCTGCAAGAACATGTGAGAACACACAGTGGAGAGAAGCCCTGTGAATGTAAGGGATGTGGCAAAGAGTTCATTTACCTCTTCTACTTCCAAAATCATGTCAGAATGCACATCAGAGAGAGACCCTGTGAATGGCAGCCCTGTAGGAAGCTTTCAGACATCATTCTTTCATCAAAGCTACTATGATCTTTTGGCAGTCTCAGTGGGGTTTGCTTTCGTCCTTATAATAACAGTGTATAAAACCATATGGAATGAAGGTTTGGTATTCAATCTTCTTAAAGCTGCTTTCTGGATCTCTAGCTTAGATAGTGGTTAGTGGTACCCACTACTCAGACCCTCTATCCAATCTAGACCTCTTCTAAACACATTTTTTTCTAGTACGTTCCTACTTACCTTTATATTTACATGGAAATTGCCAAAATTCTGTATGTTCTTCATCTTCAGCTTTCATTCTTGTTTCAGCTCACCTGAATCTACCTCCTGATTCATATTTATATCTACTCACCCTCAACACTAATAAAATAAGGCTAATTGCAATGTTTAATCTTATAGTACATTTGTGGTTCTTCAAAGAAACCATGATTTGAATTTTTTAGGTCAATAATGGGCATTGGATAAATCAATAATTGATAAATGGTTATTGCAAACCAACCATGTGATAGTATCAGATCTGCATGACTCACAGAAACTGAAAATTATTTGTTTGCCATTTTCCTTATTAATTTGCCTTTTTTCTTCTTGTGAATGCATTCCTTGATTTAAATTTTTCATGATTCCTCCCCTTTATATTCACATATATCTTGCAGTGGAGTGGGATCTTGAAATGCCTTCAAAGTGGCATTTTATTAAACACTATTGAGATTCATTGGTAACTCTTTGATGATTATAAATCTGTTAGAGCCACAAAGTACAGCTTTGCTGTTTTCCCTTTCATTTAATGCTTGTTATTGTAGATAGGGACACATAACCTCAATTGTGATATGAAGTGACCTTTACAAATAAACCAAATTTAGACTGTGTCTGGAATCCTTGAAAGGTAACTATCCAATGCGATAGATCAAATACAGACATTATGACAGGACTAGTTACTGACAGAGTGGTTTTAAAAAAGCAACCAATAAAGGATGTTGAGACATTCATAGATTAGTCTCAGCAGAGAATCATTATCACTGTTCAATCTGAGGGAACAATACCAAAAATATTTTACTAAAACCATGAACCAAAGCAGAGGAAGGTGCTTCCGATTATACCAGAAAGGTGGAACTGGTCAATAGAGAAAACAGAGGAAGAAATGCTATAACCTCTATCTCCGGGCAATTGTCAGTCCTCCATGAATGCTTGCATAGGTATAACCAAGTTAGAATTCAGCTGTCCAGGAAGTTTGGGTGACAAAGTTCACAGGGCCCACTGGGACACACAGCAGGGTAGAAAAAGGCATAGAATGCACATCATGGAAGTACAAATGGAAAAAAACCCAACCCAAGACCTTTACCCTTTTCTGAATTCTCACTTACATATTTGATAATTACTTAATTATTGTAGGTTATCTAACTGCAGTAATGCCAGTAATGGAGTTAAACTGTCATTGTGCTTTTTTTTAATTCACAGTTTTTAAAATTTCAACACCAACTTAATTATTTGAAATGATTTCTTAAAAATCATGTTGGTTTTTTATTTATTTATTTATTTTTTTTCTTTATTTATATATAAATTTCACAACTTTGTAATCTCAAGGGTTTGCCTCCCCCCCCTCCCTCCCCTCCCTTCCCCCCCTTTCCCTCCTGTTCATAGTTGTGCGCTTCATTTTGGTGCTTCGTTTGTTTTGACTTTCTTCAAGGCTTTTATTTATTTATTTTTTTCAATATATCCCATATATTAGTGAAACCATTTGGTTTCTGCCTTTTTCTTTGTGGCTTGTTTCAGCTAATATGATTTCTTCTAAATGCATCCATGTTGTTATGAAGTCTTCAAATTTGTCATTTTTAATTGATGAGTAATATTCCATCGTGTATATATACCACAATTTTTTCATCCAGTCCTCTGTTTTGGGGCATTTAGGTT
>PVHY01025060.1:0-18864 GCA_004024945.1 Uropsilus gracilis | reverse complement strand
CCTCTTCCTTGACCTCTTTGAGTGCTTTTATCACATTGATTCTGAATTCTTTGTCTGACATATGGAGCATTTCTTCGATGTCATCCATGTTGTTTTTTTCAAATTGTTTATCCTTAGGTGGTGAGTTATTTTTCTTAGGGCTTGCTTGGGTGTTTGTGTTCTTTCTTTTTCCTGTGTTTTCCTTTCGGATCTGCTCTACCTATTGGGTGACTACTGCTCTAGTAGTAGGCATGTTGAAGCCTATATAGTCGTATTTAACGTTGCCTATGTGGTTTTGGTAATGAATGTCCTTGTTTTCTGGGTTTGCGCCGGTGCCGCGTAGCGGCGCCGGCACTTTTGGGCTTTGGGATGGGCGCCGTTAACTCCAGGTGGGTTCCTTCCCCACCCCCGTTATCAACTCAGTCCCAGTCCGAGGTAAAGTTAGGTTGAATAGGCAGGGTCCATACAGATGCAAATGGCCAGGCTGCCTCCTTCCCAGGCGTTTCCGTGACAACAGCCGGGAGACGCCACAGTCTGCTCCAGGTAGGGAGCGTATCCTACCTGTCTCAGGTGGTGCGGGTGGGCTACCTGCTTCTCTCAGCAGGGTCGGAGTCCCCTTTGCAGCTGCCTCTTTTGTCCGCGAGAGCCTCAGTCCGCTCTCAGGACTTTGGGAAGGGTGCCGTTAACTCCAGGTGGGTTCCTTCCCCACCCCCGTCTCCTTCATTTCTTTTAGCATCTTAGATATGTTCTGAAGTGGAGGGGTTTGCTCAGGTCTTCCTCTACAGGTTTCAGGTCTTACATCCAAATCTTTTATCCATTTTGAGTTTGTTTTTGTACATGATGTGATGGGATTTCTTAGTTCAATTTTTTTTGGGGGGGGGTCAGGAGGGTTTTTTGATATTCATGGTCTATTGTTCTATATGAATTTCAGTGATTTTTGCTCTATCTCTTTAAAGAACGTCATTGGGATTTTTATTGGAATTGTATTGAATCTGTAGGCTGCTTTTGGTAGGTTAGCCATTTTGATAATGTAAATTCTTCTAATTCATGAGCAGGGAATGTCTTTCCATTCTTTTATGTCTTCTTATATTTCTTTTAAGAATGTTTTATAATTACCTTTGTATAATTCTTCACTTCTTTTGTGAACTTTTAGTGCTATAATGGTAAATGGAGTGCTTTTTTTTTTAAATTTTGTTTTTTTCTGACTGAATTTTTGCATATAAGAAGGCCACTGATTTTTGTGTACTGATTTTTGTATCCAGCTACCTTACTGAACTGGCTTATTATTTCAGTGAGTTTTTCTGTGAATTTGTTGGGATTTTCTACATTGAGTATCATATCATCTGCATATAATGATAGTTTCATTTCTTCTTTCCCTCTATGTATTCCTTTTATGTTTTTCTTTTGTCTTATTTCTCTAGCTAGAACTTCCAGTATTATGTTGAAAAGCAGAGGTGAGAGTGGACATTCTTGTCTTGCTCCAATCTTTAATGAAATTTCAGTTTTTCCCCATTAAGGTTGATGTTTGCTGTGGGTTTATCATAAATGGCTTTATAATGTTCTTTTTATTCCTATTTTTTAAGGACTTTGACCATGAAATTGTGCTGTTTTATTGAATGCTTTTTCTGCATGACCATATATATATATATATATATTATCCTTGTGATGTGATGGATTATGTTGATTGATTTTTGGATGTTGACCCACACCTGTGCCCCTAGGATGAATCCCAATTGTTCATGGTGAACAATGTTTTTTATGCACTGTTGAATTCAGTTTGCCAGAATTTTTGCATCTGTGTTCATTTAGGGAGATTGGTCTATAGTTTTCTTTCTTTGCACTATCTTTGGTTTTCCTTCTTTCTCAATTTTTTGGAAGAATTTTAGTAGTATAGATGTTATTTCCTTTTTGAATGTCTGGTAGAATTCATTTGAGTAACCATCTGGTCCCGTGCTTTTTTTCTTTTTTTCTTTTTTTTTAAGGAAGAGTTCTGATGGCTGCCTTAATTTCACTGCTTATAATTGGTCTGTTTAAGTTCTCTATTTCTTCTTTGTTCAATTTTGGATGCCTGTATCATTCAAGGAATTTGTCCATTTCATATAGGTTGCTGTAGTTGTTTGCATAAGATGTTCATGGTAGTCTCTAATTATCTTTTGGATTTCTACTCTGTCTGGTGTAATTTCTCCTTTTTCATTATGATTCTGTTTATTTGAGTTTTCTTCCTTCTCTTTGTGAACTATGCTAGGGGTTTATCAATTTTATTTATTTTTCAATGAACCAACTTTTAGTTTTGTTTATCTTCTCAATGGTCTTTTTGGTTTCTATTTCATTTATCTCTGCTCTTATTTTTATTATTTCCTGTCCTTTGTTGGTTTTGAATTTTTCTGTTGCTCTTTTTCTAGCTTCTCCAGTTGGGAGACTATATTATTTTTGGCACTGTTTCTCTTTTTTATTTGGGCCTATATTTCTATAAACTTTCCTCTTAATACTGCTTTTGCTGAGTCCAACACATTTTAGAATGTTGTGTCATCTTTGTAATTTGTCTCTATGTATGTTTTATTTACTTGCTTGATTTCCTCCTTCACCTAATGTTCTTCTAATATCCCGTTGTTCAGTCTCCATGTAGTGTATACTCTATTTTCTTTTCGTTATTAGTTTTTAGTTTGATGCCTTTATGATTGGAGAAAAATGTTGGTATTATTTTAATCTTTGTGTATTTATTTAAGTTTGTCTTGTGGCCTAAAATAAGGTTGATTTTAGAGGATGGATTTTAGATCCATTTGCATTAAAAAAGAAAGTGCATTATTTTCCTTGGGGATGCAATGTCCTGTAAATGTCTATTAGGTCCATTTGATCTAGGTTTTCCTCTAAAGCCTTTGTGCCCCTGTGTAGATTCTGTTTTCTTGAGCTGTCTTGGTGAGAGTAGAGTGCTAAAGTCACCCTCCAGATATGTATTTTCACCAATGTTTACTTTCATTTCTGCTTGTAATTGTCTTATGAATTTTGGTGCTCTGTCATTGGGTGAATATATGATAATAATTGCTGTGTCTTTCTGGTGAATTAACCCCTTTTCATTATGTAGTGCCCTTTCTTGTCCTTTGTCATTTTTCTTAATTTGAAGTCTGCTTTGTCTGTTATAGGAATGGCTACCCCTGCCTTCTTTGGGGGGGGGGGGCATTTGCTTGAAGAATTGTCTTTCAGCCCTTTACTTTTAATCTATGCTGATCTTTGAGATTCAGATATGTTTTTTTGGAGGCAGAAGAATGTGGGTTCTGTTTTTTGATCCAGTCTGCTACTCTGTGTCTTTCAATTGATGAGTTTAAACTGGTAACATAAGAGTGAATATTGATAATTGGAAGTCTGAAGTTGGCAATTTAGTAGTAATTTTTGAGTTTTATATACTTGTTTTGGTTTTTCTGTTTATTCTTCTATTAGCTTTGGTCTTGAGACTTCTCGTAGTAGTTCTTGGAGTGGGAGTTTAGTGGTAATGAATTACTGTATAATTTGTAAAGATTCTTATTTTTCATTTGTAATGGAAGGAGATATTTGTGGGGGAGAGTATTCTTGGTTGGCATTTATTTTCTTGGAGTTTTTTGAACATGTGGCTCTATCCTCTTCTTGCCTGAAGTGTTTCTTCTGAGAAGTCTGAGGTTAGTCTGATAGGTTTTCCTTTGTATGTTATCTGTTTCCTTTCTCTGGTCAGTTTCATTTTTTTTTTTATCTTGGACTTTTAGAAGTTTTCCAATTATGTGTCTTGCTGTGTATTTTTCTTTCATTAAAATAGTGTGGCGTTCTATTGGCTTCCCGTATATCTATTTTCAGATTTCTCTTCAGATTAGGGAAATTCCCCTACATTATTTCTTTAAATAGATTTTCAGACCCCTTGACTCTCTTCTCTTTCTGTCATACTAATTGTAAGTATGCTTCCTCTCTTTTAGGAGTCTGAAAAAAATCTCTGAGTTTCCCTACTTCCTTTGTATTTCTTTTTCTTTTTCTTTCTTTCTTTTTTTTTTTTTTTTTTTTTTTTTTTTTTTTTTTTTTTTTTTTTTTTTTTTTTGGTTGGGTCTTTTAATTTCCCTGCCTTCAAGTTTACTGATCTATTCTTCTATTTCTTCTAATCTATTTTCATGGGTCTTTTTTTGCATTTTTAATCTCCTCTAGTGCTCTTTTTAATTCCTAGTTTTCTATCTTCCTCTTTCATAGGGATCATTCTCTTTCTTCAAGTCTTCAATTTTGTTATACCTCTTAATGCATTCATCTTTATATATTTCAAATTCTTTGTGCACTTTTCATTTTGAGTTTGAGATAATCTCTAAATACTTTAATTACCTGTGTCATCCTGAATTTGAATTCCTGCTCTGACAGATATGGCATTTCTTCTAAGTCATAATTACTGGGTTCTGGGGAATGTCTCTCCTTTGGTGGTGAATTGGTTCCTGAAGGGCTTGCTTGACCTCTATCAGTTTTTCTTCTTGTTGTTGTTTGTTTTTGGATTTGATCTATGCTATGGACCTTTTCGTTGCTCATATTGGTGAGCATAGTTGCTAGAGAACTGTGAAAGGTTGTGAAAACCTTTGTCTTATGCCTGTGTTGATGTGATAGTTAGCCTTCTAGCTTCATTTCCTGTTTTTGTGTTCTCTTGATTGTATTCCCCCAAGAGTGCTTTTTTGGGGGGGAGGGTTGGTAGCAGATCTCAGGTTTTTATTTTTATTTTAATTTATTTAATTTATTATTATAACTATCTGTCCCTTTTTGCAGCTGTGTGTTCTCAGTCTTAAGTGATTTTCCTTAGGTTCCTTATCTGCACTGGTGCTGTGATAGGTCCCCAGCAGTTCCCCAGAGCCAGAGCATCTCACTCACATAGGGTCAGTAGTGGAGCCTGAGTGGGGGGACAGGCATTTTTGAAGATGCCTAACCAACATCTTAGCATGGGAGGGAGTGGAGTGTTAGAGGCCAAGCCGCAGGGGAAAGTGGGGGTAAAACCCTGGGCACAGCAGGTTCCCCGAGCTGGAGCCTAGAAAGGTTTGTCCTAAGTGAACTGAGTCAGAAGAAAGGGAAATACTAAATGGATCCACTTCTTTGAAGAATACAGAGAGACTAACAAAGGACCAGACAAATATAAACCTTAAATCAACTGAAGTTTACCACAGAGCTGAGGTCTCGAGAAGGAGAGGGTGACTGAAGGGGTGGAACAGAATGGAGAGAAACAATACTATTGACCATAGTGGAGTAGTATGCATAATCTTATGTTGGATGTGTCTTGGTGACCACACTCGAAGGGGAAGATCTTATATTTTCTAAACACTAACAAGGGCATAAATCAATGGTACTTTAATTTAAAAAAATCTAAGCTTTACCTAAACTATATTACTTTGACTTCTTATTTGAGGATAGATTCTTAAAAGGTCAGTATTCAAACAGGAAGAGTTGTGAATGTTTTATGTCAATGTCTTCTGTAGAGCAGTAGAGGTAGTGATAAGTAGTAAGAATACAAATATCAAAGGAAAATTTTAGTTTCTGACTCAAGTAAGAGGAAGTCTGTTATCAGATACAGAGCACCTCCAGTGGAGTGGTTTGATGGGAGCATGGATGACTGTATGAATTGGGGATATAGTTTTGAATATGTTAGATCTGAAATATGATCTCCACATGCACATGGAGACATTGAGATATAGCCTGCAATTGAAGAAAGTGGTCTAGGATATATATATATATATATATATATGTATATATATATATATACTATGTAATATATATGGGCTCTGTATATAACCATAATATTTAAAGTACAGAGAACACATAAGATCATTCAATGTATTAGTGTGCTTAAAATGAGAAAATGATCAATGGTTAAAGCTTTTGACACACCAACAGGAGAATATTGTGGAAGACAGGAAGAGGAGATAGCAAAGGAAATGGCTGTGGAATAAACTATATAGGAAATAATCTGATAAAGTACCACATAGGGGTTTTACATTAGCTGAATTCACTTTTGACAAACATGTATCCTAAGTAAACCTTATGCTGTCAATGAGACAAAGATTCTGTTAAATTATTTATTATTCAGCCAGAAAATAACAATCGAACACTTAGTACCTTTCCAACATGTTGAGAAAAAAGAAGAAATTTAAGAAAAATCCCTAACCTCAAATAATTCAGTTCAGAGATGAAAAATTGCATAACGCAGGAAAAAATTTCCACTTAAACCATTAAAGTATGTCACAGATAAAAATCAAATGCTATATTCCAACACTTCTGACTAAAGTGCTTCTTCAACACTTGTCAAATTCAAAGAGAAGTCATGTTCGAAATGTAATAAGGAGCCCTGTTAGCATAGTTAAGTTGTAGTTCCCCTTCCTGGGGTACACTGATGGGGAAAATTGATGGACCTGTGATTTTCCTATTTCACAGACAAGTACTTGATTTACAAGGTACATATGTTTAAGATGGCATAATTCAGGAGTAATCCTCAATTACTTACTGAAACCAAATAATCCCCAACCTCAACCTATCTCCCTCTCTCCTGCAGATGGAAGAGAACTTATCTTAAATGATATTATAATGACTTTTTAAAAATTTCATGCATGCAGTAATTTCCCAAATTTTGGACAGTATTAGAGAAAAGCAAAGAGATATTAAAATAGATTCTTACTTTCCAATATATTAAGAAAGATGTTAAGGTCCTCAAAATATGAAAAATTATTCTGAGAGGTTCAACAAAAGTTTCTTTCCTTGAACATTTAAGTCTGGGGAGTGGCAGAAATGTGTTCCTCAGCACATTGCACACCTTAGAGAGACAGTGGAAAATTATTAGTGAGGCAGCATTTGAGTTGCCCTATGTATAGGGACAGGTTGAAGTTAGCTGGAGGGAAGATTGTAGGATGAAGAAAAAGCAGCTGCTATTGATTTCACTAACACAAGTAGATATAAATGACAGCCGCAGATCATTGCCAATACTGTGCCAACAGTATTATGTAAGCAGACATTGAGACATGTATATTACCTCGATAAGACCTAGAACATATGGATACATGACATTGCTATGTCATAGGGAGCTGCCTTCATCAGATTTATCTTAGGCATGGTACATTCAGATTGGTCCCCAGCTCACATCCCAAATTCTTTCCGAAAGAATTTTCAAATAATGGCAGTCTATGAAACACATTTCATTCAAAGGTGAGTAAAAAGTCTAACAGAAACAAAGTGACATAGGTGGATATAATTTACAGGGAAAAGGAGAGACAGATTACAGGTCAAAAACACAAAACGGACATTTTTACAGATGAAAAAAGAATCCTATCATAAAAAAAGAAGTCAAAGAACACATTTCTCTGATGTCAATTGAATCAAATAAATTATGCTTTGTAAAAACAACTCAATGATAAAACAGAAGGGAAACAATTGATGTAATCTAAGAGAGAATTAAATAGAAAGATTGATATTCATCTATTGATACGACTATCTACCTAAGAATTGAAAAGTCTCAGAAACCATGGCTGAAAACAGCATTTTGGATATAAAAAATAAAGTCTTGTTAGCAGCTAGCATAATGTATTATAAAACAATAGTGTTCAAGACTGTAAGTGAATAAATCAAAACAAATAATATTAGAAGATATGTGCAATTCGTAAATTAAAAGAATGCAATAACTAGCACATAAACCATCAAAACAGTAGTACAACTACAACACTGAAAATAGAATATGAATACATAGATTGAAAGCATGAATCATAAGTAGGAAAAATTATAAAGAACAATTCTCCCAAGACATATCCATTTGAAGATAAAAAATTACAGTAAAAAGAGAATTTTTTTTCCAATCTGAGATGAAGGTGTGCACCTCAGTTCACTTAAAATTACTCAGTGTAATAAATAATTCCCTAGGTAATAAGTAATAAAATCTAAGATAACATTTATGCAGTCTTTCAAAAGAATGTAATCTTATAAGCTCTTAAGAAATGCTAAATGAGAACTATAAGGAATAAGAAACTTTCCAGAAGCAGTAGAATGCCATTGAAGAAAATTTATAAAATTTTTACAGTGACATCATTAAATCCTAGAATTTGATACATACAACATGACTGTTCATATGTAAAGACAAGAAGCTCATATGCTCAAGAATTGTTCAAGTATCCAACAGATCAAAACTATCATCCACATTTTTTCTTTAAAATTGTTTTGTTTCAAATCAAGCAAATTTTGTTTTATCTAAAGAAGTATATTAAAAATTAGATGAATTAAAATATAATTAAATTGAAAGAGAACTAGGAATGATGCTGGGTGAATAATTTATTTTTTGATACTTGTCATACTAAGAAGTAAAAAAGGAAAAGATTAGTCTAATATAAGTTTACTTATTCCCTAATTAATTTTTCATTCCAAAGGCAATAAACTCTACTTATAAGTAAGTCAGGGAAGAAATGCTGAAACAGATACTTTGATTTTTTTAAAGATTGAACTTAAAAAAATGTATACTAACACTCTTTCAAAATCTACAAACACTATAAAATTTGAAGAATGAAATATATTAGAAATAAACTTATTTAATGTTCAGGCCAATGAAATAATGTAATTAATTATTAGTTAGCTATTATGATACAACGTGGAACAAAGAGCTGAAAGTATTTGCTACCTGATTTTAACAAAAATGTTGTTGACCACTGCTTTACTATAATGTAACTATTAAAGACCTACTATAAATCTTCATATCATTATATCAAGTTATAGGAATCAAAAACACTCATACAGAATTATCAAAACTATTACCCAATAAGGAGTAATAACCTTATCTAATCCTGTGATGGACTAACTCACAGCATATAATAAGCACATTTTTGAAACTAAGCTAACAGTAGCCTAAATTTGTGAAAATCTGCACATTACATATTTAAAGTGATTATGGGTATAGAATCAATCCGGCATTACCCATCAACAGTTGTAATTCCATTTCTGGAAATTTGACATACATATTAACATTTGTCAGATGCAAAAAATTATGTACAAAGATATCTTTGGAAGGACTGTTTGCAACTACAACAAACAAAAGATTTAAGAGTAATCTAAATGTTAACTGAGCACTAAGTAATAAAATCTATTCAGTCTACATTTATGCAGTCTTTCAAAAAATGCTCTTATAAGCTCTTAAGAAATGCTAAATGAAAACTATAAGGAACAAGAGAACAAAATTATAATCATATATGTATACATGTACATGCATGGATAATTTCTCAGTGATAAAATAGTATCAAATTAGCTTATCTTTCAGAATTAAGCATGGAAATCAGAACTGAGAGATTGTTTCAACAATTTCTTATGTTGATATATTTTTAATAATGACATAAATAGCTATTAAAATGTAGACGTCTTATTTAAGTTGTAGTGTTCAGTGGATTTTTGTGTTGGAAATGATGGGGAGTGCTAAAAAAAAAAAAAAAAGCAAAACCGATTGAACTTATTGTTAAGTTTCTAACACTACCATGGACAGAGCATCCCATCTCAAGTTTCCCCGGATTCTGAGATACTGTTTGTCATCATGAACATTAGCGTAAAGAAAATTAATCATGCTTCTCTTGAAATTATGTGGACTTAGCTGAGAGCTTCAATTTCCTGCTTTGCTGCTGGGATATCATGACCAAGAACCAGAACAAACTGCTTGTATAGTTTTGTAATATCTGAGCATTTCACCTCTGGAGGTAGTGGGCTGCAGGCTCTCACTTTCCCTCGTTTATCCTTTAATGAGATACCCAAGTTGGATATCTCATTTCACACTTGTTTTATCTCACTGCAGGTGATGTAGTGTTTATACATTCTTATATACCTAAATGTAAGCATATCAACTCTTACTGACTGTTTTTGCACAAGTTTCTGGCTACTAGTTCAATAAGAGTTTGTATGTGTTATTAATTTATTTTTTCCTCTTATTTATTCCCAATCCTGTTTAGTTTTCTGGGATTTTTTTATTCTTAAAAGAATCTAAAAGTTTGGGAGACAAAATCTAGACTCAAAAACTAATGAGAAAACTATCAAAAACAAATTATAGTTTGAATATTCTATCTTTTGATGTGTATGAAAACTCAACACCTCCTGTTATAATTGTGAGAGATTTTCTTTACCTCTGCATATTAGGCTTCCAGTACTAAAAAGCACATCAGGTGATCAGGTGGAACGGCCTGATCAGGTGTAAGTGACTAACACAACATACAAATTCAGAGAAATTGCCCTCCCGTTAGGCAGATAAGGAGCTGTCAATCAACATGAGCGCCTTCAGGAGACTGGGGGTTACATTACCCATCAGATTCAAACTTCTCTAACAAAAGGTTGAGTCTACAGAAGGATGATATTTTGTTTTGTGACACTACAACTGCCAAGAGCAGGCAGATTTCTTAAAAGGAAGTTCTCCACACATTATGAATAATGCTCTAAAGACAAATAACAAAGCAAACAAAAAAAACATGTTTGCTGTTTTGTTAAATTATTTTTTGCTTTATTGTTTTTTGACTTTAAAAAAATGAGTACTTTTTGTTTTGCATTGGAATTTTGTGAGAACATATATCAAAAGACTCAATCTTTAACCCCTTAGAAACAACTTATGTTACTACCATGCTAAATGAAAACCAGAATATTAATCTCAATACAATCTAAAGAGCATACTCAGATTTCACCAGCTTTGAATGCCATTGTATGTATTGGTGTATATGTGTGTGTTTGTACAATTTTGTTGATTGTGTTGATTCATGTAACTACTAACACAATCCAGACAGAAGACTATTTCATCTTCACCAGGCTTTCTGATCTTGAAATTTTACTTTCCCAAAATATGAGAAAAAGAGTTTCTACTATTTCAGTCATCTTTCTGAGTTTTTTTTTTTAATAGCATTGTGAGTGGATGCTTCACAGAATGTACAAAGGTTCTGTGATATGTTAATAGAAGTAGGTCTGGTTTTTGTGTTCATAAAATGTCACTGGAGTTTCAAATTACCATTAATTCCTAAGTAGTAAATGTAATATTTTTTATTCCCTAAAGTAGACTATCTACAGAAAAACATATATCTTTCATCAAATGTTCAGAGTATCTGTGACCCTCACATACATTTCCTGTCAGTTCTCACACTTTAGTGAGAATTAGAATATCAGAGAAGACCTGTGAAGCACAAGTTGCTGTGTTCTCCTCTGAAACTCTGATTCAATTGCTCTGAGTCTATTAATTGTGGTCAGTAATTTGGATTCATCACAAGCCTCTTTGGTGCTGGTACTGCTGCTGGAGCAGTTGCCACATTGTGAGAGGCATTGATTGCTATAATTTTCACTTACTCTAGGTGGTTAATTTGTTCTCATCACCTCTGACTTACCAAGTCCCTTGACTCCCAATGTAGCTCTCCCACAAGCTTTTTTCCCTTAGAATCCAATCTGTCATTTGGACAACTCTGCTTAGTTATCCCAAAGAAACCACAGACAAGCTATCCCCACAATGCAAATGGCCATTTCCTCTTCAAAGTTCTTTTCTCACACGCATGCCTCTATGTCCCTCTTTCCATTCACTTCCCAAAACCTCTTTGACTTCACATCGTAGTACTTCCTTTGTGACTAGATTCCTAGCCATTCAAGCAAGTTCCCATGACCTGATACCAGTAGTCTGCCTCTACTCTCTATATATCTAATGCTAAACTAAAGGGCTTATGCTCTTCATTCAGACTCATTCTTGAGAAGTACCTAACTCAAGTGACCTCCTTCTGGAGACTTTCTTTGCTATACTCCCCCCAAGTCTGAATTAATTAGATCTCTACTATGTGGGCAGATTCAGCAATACTACAACCACACAGCATCACAGCTGACTGGTTTGACTTATTTTTCTATCCCATTGATTTTACTGTACTAGAAGCAATTGCTTTTGATCCTCTTGCTGTTGCTCTTGTTAGTATTTTAACTTTTTGTGTACCAGGACAATCATTCCTGTTTCTCCACCACTTTGCTTCCCAAGGATTTAGTTTCTGTCAGTAAGCTTCAATTCAAAAATAATATATGCCATAATATATTTTGATAAATATAAAAAGCACATTCACACAATGTTTATTGTAGTACGTGATGTAATTATTCTAACTTATTATTGGTGCTAATATCTTACTGTGTGTATTTTATAAATTAACCTTAATATAAGTATATATATATATATATATATATATATATATATATGTATGTATGTATATAGTACATGTATATGGAAAACACAGCATATACAGAGTTCAGTATTATATATGGTTTCAAGTTCAAGAAATATATCCCCTACAGAGAAGGGGAGACTGCTGTACTTAACACATTAAGCGACTCACATTGAAGGTACAATAGAAAAGACTGTTACAACTTCAATTCAAGTAGGAAAGTGGAAAGTGGAAACCTTGTCTCAAAGATCTGCTGCTATTGGTTGATGCCCTTCAGTATCTCAGCAAATGAATGTATAGATGACCTAGTGACCAATCTTCCTATAACTTACCTTCATAGATCTCAAGGTAAACCATGAAATCCTAAATATATTGCACAAATACAGGCTCCAATTTTGTAGTAAACCACCAGAACATTCTTTAAAGGATCTTCTTAATATAATGATACAGCATATTTATAAAACACGCAAATTGATGATTTCCAAACTATAAAAAAAACTGAATTTATGCATACTTAGTTCAATTATAGCAGCTTAATCATAGCAGCAGTTTAAGAGGAAAGATAACCATCTGTAGACGAATGCAATTTTGCAGTGAACAAGCCTCTACTAAAGATTAGAGAATTAAGATTGACATTAATTATATATAAGTCATTATTATATCAAACTTCTTAGAGAGAAAAAGACCTATATAATGAGGGTGAAAATTATCAGTATTTATTCAAGTTACAGTTAGAAATCTCCTTTCTCACATCCTTGAGGAATACCATCTGCTTGAAATATTGGAGCTTGTTAAATGCTCTTTGATAAGAGAGTGCATTGAATTGATGTGGAAAATTGTGCTTTTTTTCTTTCCTGAGAGCAAGAAATTTTTCCCTTTCCTGAGAACTAGAGTTCTAATATTATATTACATTGCTGTAAAGGGAATTTTTTCCTTGAATTCTCTCTCTTAATTCTGTGATGATATATATTCGAGCCAGAGTGGACATCTGGGACTGACCACTAGAATCATCTTTTCACCTGACAGTTTTTGTTTAATATGTATGATATGCTGACATGTTTTATATTGACACATTGATCTATTACAATAATCCTAAGATGTTTACATAATTATAAAGGTAAAAGTTCAATTCTCCTGAATCAGTTATAGTTATATGGTAAGGTAGAAGGGCAGTAAATTAAGAAAGGCTTGTTTCATATCCGTGATATGATGATACATTACAGGAACTATGTTTAGTTTTCCCTTTTGGGAACTTTCATCAGTTTCACATGTTATATTTATTTTGTGATTATTTGATATGGATTCAGCTACTTTTTGACTATGTTCTCCATGGCCCTAGAGCTCATGTCTGCTTTTGCTAACAGTATCTGGAAAGTAGAGGTAGTTCACCAGATATTTATATAACAATTAAAGGAAAATCACAGTTTCAATCAACAACCACAGATACACATTTGAGTTCTTCAGTGGACAGAGAAAAATACCCTTAAAGTTATCTGAGTATAGACAATGAAAGAAAGTGGTTAAAGCTGTGTCAGCAGTTCAAGATGAATGGCTAAACACATGAAAATATTAAGTTAAAAGTAAAAATTATCTGCAATAACACTAATTTAAAGGGATATATGGATTCTTATGTTCATTGCAGCACAGTTCTCAATAGCCAAGTTATGTGAACAACCTGAATATCCACTGACAGATGAGAGTAAACACAGATGAAACTGGAAGGAATTATGCTAAGCATAAATGAGGAGAAAAAAATTATCAGATTATTTCACTTATGTGGAATATAGAGAAATACAACAAAGTGACACAATGAAAACCAAGCAAATATACAATTATGACAATAAAATTGAAACGAACAGAAGGAGAGGATAGAGGAAGGAGACAAAGGAGGAAAGGGGCACAGTGAATGATGGGTGTAAATATGGATGAATGTTTTCATGTTGGGTGTGGAAAATCCTGACAAGTATCTGAAGAACAGTGAACTTACCTCTCTAAGTCATATATAGTGATGTAAACAAATATGATTTCAATTAACACATAATCAACTAACTTTCTATAAAGCAAAACAAACAAAATAAGAAAGTTTTCATTATTGCAACAGTATTTACTTTCTGGGCAATCTTCTTAGAAATCCTCGAACAGCCTTATTGCCCCCAAAGTGAAAAACAAATCAAGATGTTGTATATGTACGTAATGGAATACTATGCCATAATCAAAAAACATAAACTAATGCTATTTGCTATTTGCAGCAACATGGATAGAGTAAGAAAAGATCATGCTAAGCAAAAACAAACAAACAAACAAACAAAAACAAAAACAAAACAAGAAAACAGAATGAGAAAAAAAAAGCACCATGACTTTACTACATATATTAGCTTATATGTAGAATATAGAGAAATGAAAGAAAAAGCTAGAGACAACCTTGAAAGCTAATCATAGGTCTGAAGCATCCAGAGAGAAAGGGGAAGTAGTAGGAGAGGGTGAGAGAGGGGAGAAGTGCAAACAATAGATGTACAAGAACGATGGTATATGACTAAGGCTACCTATCAAAAGCGGGGTACGGTGGGAGTTAATAGAAAAGAGTTCTCCAGTAGATTACTAGGGTTTTGATGGTGGGTGTGGTGAAATACCATGCAGTTACAGAGGTGTGAACCTATAACCCTATTAAATATAATATGTTGAAAACTCTCATCACCTTAGTAAGTATAAATTACAAATATATATGGAAATTGATAACATCTAGATTAAACCCTTTCTTTCAAAAATTAGATGCCCAATCTATGAAAAGACATAACTATAACAAAGAAGTAATGGAAACCGATGGGTGTTTTTAGGGTGCTTGTAATGTTCAATGTGATTCATCAGACAATTTAAAATTCCACAGAGAAATAAAGGAACTATATACTTAGCTGCGTTGCTATATAAAATTAATTTGGAGTCAAGTTAGTAAAATAAGTTGTCTGGGTAACATTTTCAAGATGAATGTAGTTGCTAACTTCTTTCATAACATGAACTTAAATGTGATGCATTAACCTTAAATACCTAGCACTTCTTTCTCCCTCTTTCCCTCAAAATAAAAACTGAAACATTCTTTCTACCTCCATATTCTTATGATAACCTCTGACCTGGAACCCAACATATGATTTGACAAAGTTTACTTACATCAAATAATGCCAAAGTTTATTTATTTTTAATTAGAAAGAAAAAATAAATTTTACCTCCTTCTGGTGTATGGTTCTTCAAAATTTAACAGTGTACAAGTTCTTGAAAGACCTTTGTGATTAGGATACAGAGCAGTCTGTCAACACAGAAGCCCCCTGGCAGCCTTCTCTGTTCATATTTGTACCTCCCTGTTCCTGATCCTGGCTACCCTGATGTGTTATTTTTCTTTATAATACAGTCGCTTTTTGAAACTTACTTATTTCATTCAGTATATTGCATGAAGATGTCTTTAAGGGACATTCAAGCTGTATGTTTATCATGATAGTGTTCATTTTTATTTAAGTATAATATTCCTATCCATGCCACATTTTGCTCATCCATTCACTTTTTTGAAGGATTGTTGGAATATTTATAGCTTTGGAGATTATGAATAAATGGCTTACAAACTTTTGTACATAGAGAGTTCTATGAACATATATTTTCATTGCTCTGGAACAAGGGTGAGAATCTAAGACCCAAAGGCAAAATCCAACCCACTGACTATAATTTTGTAAGCAAACTTCTATTGGAAAACATTCATAATGTTATTATATATTGTTTATGACTGCCAGCAGGAAGTAATTAAAATAGAGGCTTTGTGATCCTCAAAATCCCAATGTCTACATTACTACTGATTCTAAAGTCTTCAAACTTTTGCACTGGAGTAAATAGGTGTTGACTTGCTAGGTCTTATTGTGTGATCAATGAACTCGCTGAAAAATCTCAGCAATCCCTACCATCAAGCTTTTAAACCTTTTGCCGTCCCCTGAGTATGGGTAGGATATCTGTGGCTTATAACAAACAGAACATGATAAAGATAATGGGATCCCACTGCTGTGATTATGTTATGCTATGAGACTCTTCTTGCTAATTAAATTAAATAGTAGCCAACTATGGAAAATCTATGTGGAAAAGAACAGTTCTGGCAAATGCCAAGGACTACAGAAACCTTTCAGACGATGACATGTTGAGGACAGTCATTTATATGCTACCAAGAAATGAATTCTGCAAACAATCCAGATCCTGGAAGCAAGCTTTTCCCATTAAACCTCCAGATGAGAATACAGCCCAGATGGCACCTTGATTGTAGAATTGTGAGACCCTAAGCATAGGACCCAGGTGATTTTTACCTGAGTTTGACACAAGAGGCTGTGAGGTAATGTGTGTTATTTCAACTAATAATTTTGGGTAATTTGTTATGAATTGATAGTTTCTTATGACCCTTGCAACCATGCCAGTTCAGGCAAGTTCAATGGTAATTTGGTCAAATGGAAGAATAATCTTGGAGCACTTATTATATAAATGTGCCTTATATTCAGAGACAGGATACCATATATTTAGGTATAAACAGACAAAAACAGACAAAAAGGGAAACTAATTCTAAGAGGTGAAACAACTACTCAACGTCCCATTCCAATTACACTGTTAAGTGCCCATAGAAACATAATGGATACACTACTGCAAATGGATACACTACTGCAAAGCCCCATCTATTTTTGTTTGTTTGTTTGTTTGTTTGTTTAGGTTTCTAGGTTGTGGGCTTTCAATTGTGTGAAAAGTAAAAAATAGATTGTGCCTCATTTTCCTTACAACATGTTACTTTTAGAAGAGTCAACTATTCTCTAGAGTGATTACCATTTTTCAGTCCCATTAATAATATAAGGACTTCCTTGTTTCTTTATTTGGTAATTATATGTACATTCAAGTGTGTGCTTAGGAAAGTACTATAGATAGGTGGTGAAATCTAATGGTGGATATAATTTGAAGTACTCTAGTGGTTAATGTTATTGGTCATTTATTTATGTGCACATTTGTGAAGCAAACAATACCTTGATTAAATGACTATTCAAAAACTTTGTTCATTTTTAATATTTTTTCTTGTTTTCTTACATACGAGTTTTGGTAAAATATGCCATAATTTTCTTCATCATATGTGTGACTTTCAAATATATTTTCCTGCCAGTAGATTCTTACTTCATTCTCTGAATAGCATTTTTTGTACAACTTTTTATGATTCAATGAAGTATTGATTTTTTTCATATTTGTATCATACGTTTGTATTATGCACCAAAATTCCTCATCTCAACCCAGAACTCAATGGACTCTTTCTGTTTTGTTGTTGTTGTTGTTGTTGTTTGTTTTGTTTTTGTTTTTGCTTAATAATTAGATCTATGATCAATTTTGAGTTCACATTTTATGCATTATAATGTGTCAAGGTTTGGTTTTTTTTTTGTTGTTGTTGTTTGTTTGTAATTGGATGTGTAATTATTCCAACACCATATGTTGAAAGAGTCCATAGATCCACTGACTCATTGCTACATTTTTGTCAATTAATTGACCATGTTTGTGCAAGTTTTGCTTCAGTTTGTGGGTCAGTTCTACCAACCTATCTTGCTGTATCTTTGCAAGTACTATAGTGTCTCATTTGCTCTATTTTTCCAGTAGGGCTTAAAATCATGTTGTATAACCACAACATTTTCATTCTTCTTTTTCAGTATTTTTTATGATCTTGTTTTTTATTTTATATATAGATATTAGAACCATCTAGCTATAGTTATAACAAATTGCTCAGAGGACTGAACTGAAATTGCATTAGATCTAAAGACAACTTAGGACAAAAGTCTTTAAAAGTTTTAGTATTCCCATAGATGAATATAAGATGTCTTCCAATTAGGTATATTTTAATTTTATTTTACTAGTCTTTTATAGTACTTAGCATGAAGAATCTAACCATGTTTCCTAGATGTTTAGGTGATATAGACTATAGCTTAAATTTTGAAAATAGTATTTCTGCTATAGTAAAAACATGTTCTTATTCATTTCCAATTGTTGCTAGTAAATATAGATTGACTTATTAATTTTGAACCCTGTAATTTTTGTGACCTGCTCATTTATATCCTAAATACACAATCCTATTGTATGCTAATAGGAATAATTATTTTAATTGTCCTTCCAATATGCATACCACTTACCCCATCTCCTTACTTCATTGCACTGCCCTAACTCCCAGTATGATGTTGAAGAGGACCAGTAAAGTGATCAACATTTTCTTGTTCTCTGTCATGGTACTGAAACAGTGTAAAAAGAGACTTTCTGTCTTTACTTAACTGTTTACAGCTATCTGCTTGCTTCTCTCTCTGAAGCAGTTCCTTTGCAATTACCTTTAACCTTAACTGGATACAGCTATCTGCCTGCTTCTCTCTCCAAAGCAGGCTACACGCTCTTCATTAGCATTTTCACTGATCACCTTTACCATTGATATGCAAACATCAGCTACCAAGCTTCTCTCTGCTTTCAGTTCCAAAAACTGCAGAAAAGAAAAACTTTAAAACACAGTTTAAACTTTCCACTCGTGGGTCCTTACCACCATCCCCAGCCTTCTCAACCAAAATACCAAGCCAATGCAAGACAATCAGTGCAGTGCAGACTAATTTATTTCTAACAAAGTGATTTCTAATTATCCTATTAACTATAAAAGAAACATGTAAGACTCAGAATACTTCAACATTGTCCAAACCCTTTCTCAGTA
>PVHY01025059.1:0-18847 GCA_004024945.1 Uropsilus gracilis | reverse complement strand
AGGTCTCACTTCCAGGTCCTTTATCCATTTTGAGTTAATTTTTGTACAGGGTGTGAGGGTGTTATCCTGGTCCATTTTTTTACAAGTTTTGATCCAGTTTTCCCAGCACCATTTACTGAAGAGGCTATCCTTGTTCCAGGGTATGTTTTTTGTCCCTTTGTCAAAGATTAATTGACTGTATATGTGTGGTTTTATTTCCAGATATTCAATTCTGATCCATTGGTCTGTTTGTCTGTTTTTGTACCAGTACCATGCTGTTTTAAGTATTATGGCTTTGTAGTACAGTTTGAAGTCTGGAATAGTAATACCTCCATTCTCTCTTTCTGTTTGTCAATAGGGTTTTGGCTATTCGGGGTCTTTTGTTGTTCCATATGAATTTCAGTAATTTTTGTTCTATCTTTTTAAAATATATCATTGGGATCTTTATTGGAATTGCATTGAATCTGTAGATGGCCTTTGGTAGTATAGCCATTTTGATAAGGTTGATTTTTCTGATCCATGTACAGGGAATGTCTTTCCATTTTTTTACATCATCTTCTATTTCTTTTAAGAATGTTTTATAGTTTTCTTTGTATAGGTCTTTTACGTCTTTTGTTAGGTTAATTCCCAAGTATTTGATTTTCTTTGGTGCAATGGTAAATGGGATGTTTTTGCTAATTTCTTCTTCTTCTGACTGATTCTTTGCATATATGAATGCTTTTGATTTTTGCGAGTTGATTTTGTATCCAGCTACCTTACCAAATCGGTTTATTATTTCAATCAGTTTTTCTGTTGATTTTTCTGGGTTCTCTACATAGAGAATCATGTCATCCGCGTATAATGATAACTTTATTTCTTCGTTCCCTATTCAGATTCCTTTTATGTCTTTCTCTTGTCTTATTGCCCTAGCTAGGACTTCCAGAACTATGTTAAAAAGGAGTGGAGAGAGTGGGCATCCTTGCCTGGTTCCGGCCCTTAATTGGAATGGTACTATATGGCAGTTTAAATAGTTAAAAATAAAGCAAATATAAATCTAGATTATATCACCCAAATAGAATGTTTTAGAATAATCATTACATTGCTGGATATGTGGATGAGAAAAATTAGTGCAGTACACATACAGAAAATTTCCATGGAATAAAGTAGAAACTAACTATGGCAAAAATAAGTTTTTTAGTTTGAAAAAATGTAAATATATAGACTTATGGTATAGGAAGGTGTTTTTAGTGTCTAAGATACTGGAATGTGGTGAATGAGATATCTCAGACACTAACATAAAAGACAGATACAAGATACATAGTAATTTAATGAGATATATTAAGACTTAAAAAAATTGGTGTGGAAACCCATGATGGACAATATATTAGTAATATAAATAAAGAGTGGAACAAATATTCATATACCTATTCAAATTTATTCCAAAACATTCTATTTAGATGATATAATTTAATTTAGACTTGCTTTATTTTTTTAACTATTTAAACCCCCATCTTGTATTTTCAATCCTTTAAAATTTTCATTTTAAAAATCACAAATAGCCAGCTGGAGTGGCCAGGGAGGGGAGGTGGTGGGTAACCCCAATGATTTGAAGTTTATATATTTATATCTAATATATATAATTATATAATATATAATAGATATAATTATATAACATTATATAATGTATATATATAATTTATATATATACATAAATTATTTAAATAAAAAATAAAATAATTTTAAAAAATCACAAATGACAAAATATAGAATACATATATGTACATAAAATACTTGCTGTGACCAGCATGTCACTTGAGTGCTAAGGAACCTCCACCTATGTTTTTAAAGTTTTACTGAATGTCTCTTACCACCCAATTGTTTCCTCTAGCAACTTTGTGGTGATGACTGAAACTCTTTTTCAGAGTATCCCTTTAACTTCCATCCGTGTTTTTGTGTGTGGCCCCTACACATAACATCATGCAGGCACTTTCAACAGACATATTGCAAGACAGATAGCTCAGGTCCAGTGGCGACCTCCTGAAGCAGAATTCTAAGGACTGGAACCCAACAAACTACTTTGTTGCCCTCGCAGGACACTGTTGTAGACTCCTAATTGAGTACTTTAACTGTCAACTTAATTTAAATGCAATCCATTATCTGGGAAGACTCAAAAGCTTCTGCACAGCCACAGCGAAGAAAACAATTAATGGAGTGAAACTTTAACCCAAACAATACAAGACATTATTTGGAAACCATATACTTAAGAAGAAGCTAATTTATAAGATAAAGAAAAAAGTCAAACCACTTAAAATTCCATCAAACTAGGTATTTACACGTGCTCACTACGCACTAGGGTATTCTGCTGTTAAAGTGCCTTAATTCTGGTTAGTGGAGGTATTCTGTCACTTCTGTTTTGGTCCTGATTGGGTATGAGGCAGACATTTCCAACATCTCAACCTCAGGTTACAAATGACAACCCCTTCAGTGAGAATTGAGTGATTCAAGCTGGCTCTCCCCACCAGCTTGAACTCGAGCCATTTTATACTATGGTCACCAGGCCAGGAATCATCACTCTAGACCCCCTACTTCTATTGTTCTCCAACAGTGTACCTCTGTACTGGACAATAAATCAGAGCATTCCATTACCCAACACTGTACCAGGTCTCCAAAGTCCTCAGGTGGGTGTACCCCCAAGTTAGCAGCAGCTGTACATGCCCTCTGTCCCTTGCTCTGATGAGTCATTATATTCCAGTATCACTATAAACATGGTTGAATTAGTTTTTCCTACTGCAACACACCACTGCTCCCGAGGGTTCTGTACTTGTCCATTTCTCTTTCAGGCTGTACTGACTTTTTCTGCTGTGATTTAATTGTGAATACACAGAGGAGATAAGCCTAGTGTCCTGACTTTGTATGCCACTTGAGGACAGCTTTTAGCATTTAGTACGGTGCTGATATTCCTTTTGACTTTTATGCTTCTAAGAAATATTTATTTCACTTTAGTTTTGGAAATGTACTTTAGTTACATAAGAGGTTTGGACCTGCCAGTCACTTTTTCTTCCATAAACTTGAAGATGATTCTCTACTGTCTTGTACTTTATCATATATTCTGATGAGAAATATGCCTTAGCTTTACGATCTTTACATTTACCTCTTTGTAATATGTGTCTTTTCACCTCAGACTGATGCATTTTCTCTTAATCTGTGGTTTTAGGCAATTTGGTTATGATATGCTTTAGTATAATTTTCTTCATTGTACTTGAAATTCATTGAACTTACTGGATCGATGAGTTTAGTGTTATGGTGTTATAGTCTCAAGCTTTATCATGTTAGTTTGATGATGATGGTGGTTTCAGCCTCAACTTAATTAATCTCTAAGTAAAACCCTTAATTACTTTGGAAACAAAATTAAAAAAATTAAGATTTAGCTTTGTTCCTACTTATTCTTACCCCTAAGACAAAAATGGCAATTCTTTGGATTCTTCTCAAGAATGATCTTGAATGATGTCATTCTTTTCCTTTTTAGTTGATTCCATTTTTTAGTAAAAGCCAATTATCAAATTTCACTAGTGTGTTTTAACTTCATTCTATCTAGTTGTAATTTCAAAGCCTTTTTGGAATGCTATCATACACATTTTATATGTACTTTGTAATTCTTTTATAAGATTCCATCACATGATGTTTTTGGATGGCATTAGAGAACCTGAGTCCGCTACAGAGAAGCTGTGGGATTGTGGGCCAGTTCTTTTATGCTTTTCACACTGCAATCATTCTATAAATAAAGAAATAGGATTAGGACTTTTTTATGATTTTGTGATTCAATGTTGTGTTTACTCAGTTTCAAGATGTTTCTAAATTAAATATTTTAGGAACAACTCTATGTCCGTGTTTTGAAAATGTAACAGTGATTGAGTTTGCTGGGTAGTTTTCTATTCATTTTTCTTGATTTCAAGAATAGCACCTAGGGTAATGAGTCTGTTGGAACAGCTGATCACTGCATAGATTGACATTATGTGAATACACTGATAATGTGTCAAATTGCAAATAGATCCAACCTGTCTCATCAGATCCCATTTTTACTGAGTTCACAATGATGAAAAGTGAATTAAAATTATTAAGTGGATGTGCTTTAAAAATAAAGCACTGTGAAAGTTTTGTAAGGGCCCAACTTTTTCTCTAAATAACTTACTAAATTTACTTCAAAGGAGTTTTTTTTGCTTCTTTTTCAGTTCATGTAAGCTGCCACTTGCTTGTCAAAATACTGAGCACTTTCTAAAGCATTCGCAACTTGTTCTAATATTTGAAATAGAGTAAAATATGTTCTTTTGCATTTTTAAATTTTAGGTCTTTCAGTTTACAAGCAAAACATAGCAAACAAAAGCACCTATCTAACCGAAATGTCTGTTATTTTTAATATCAACTTATTTAAGATTTCATAAGTTTGAAGGTTGTACATCTGGAACAGGTACGTTCTTTAAACAGAATGCAAATGTGAATTGTCTATAACAATTTTAAGTATGCATGCTAGAACATTTTTATGAACTGTGGCCCACAAACTTATTTTAGTACATTTAGTTCCAACTTACTTAGCAAATTTAGTTCAGGCAACCAAAACAAATATAACCAAGCAATATCTTTTTTAAAGTTCATACTTTGAAAATTTATCATCCATGTTTTTATCAGCACATATTTCTCTATGAGCAAATATATTCATTTCATTCTCTCTCTTTTTTTTCTTATTCACAATGTATTTATTTTTTATTATTTAAATAATTTATATATGTATATATTTCACATCATTGTGATCCATGGGGGTCATCTACCACCTCCCCTCCCCAGCCACTCCAGCAGGTCCCCTTCTCCAGTTGTGTGCTTTTGTTTGGTTGTCCATATATTAGTGAAACCATTTGTTTTCTGTCTTTTTCCTTCTGACTTGTTTCTGCTAGTATGATTTCTTCTAGGTACATCCATATTACAAAAAAATCATCAAACTTGTCATTTTTAATTGATGCATAATATCCCATTTTGTATATATACCACATTTTTTCATCCAGTCATCTGTCTTGGGGCATATGGGTTGTTTCCATGTCCTTGCAATTACAAATAATGCTGCAGTAAACATCTGAGCACGTGTCCCTTTGTACCCACATTGAGGACTCTTTTGGGTAGGTTCCAAGAAGAGGGATTGCTGGGTCAAATGGTAGTTCCATTGTCATTAGTTTGAGGATCCTCCACACTGCTTTCCATAGAAGCTGGACCAGTTCACATTCCCACTAGCAGTGTAAGTGTTCCTTTCTCTCCATATCCATGCCAGCACTTGTTGTTGCCTGTTTTTTTGATGTGAACCATTCTTACTGGTATAAGGTGGTATCTCATTGTGGTTTTGATTTGCATTTCCCTAATTGCTAGTGACATTGAGCAGTTTTTCATGTGCCTGTTGGCCATTTGGACTTCTTCTTTAGAGAAGTGTCTTTTTAGATCTTCTTCCCATTTTTTAAACTGGGTTTTTTGCTTTGTTTTTGTTAAGTTGTGTGATTTCTTTGTGTATCTTTGTTATCAGACCCTTATCACTTGCATAGAGGACAAACTTTTTTTCCCATTCTGTTGGGCTTCTTTTTGTTTTTCTGTTGTCTCTTTTGCTGTAGAGAAGCTTTTTAGTTTGATGTAGCCTCCCAGCGGTTTATGTTTTCCTTCATTTTTCTGCCAACTATAGATGTGTCCAAAAATGGATTTCTGAATTATAATTCATGAAGGGTTTTGCCTAGGTTGGATGTAAAGGCGATCTGGCTGTGACATCTGTCATCCCACTGATCGCCAGGGTTGATTCGGCTGATCTGGCAGGCTAGGCGGGTGTGCCCTTCCTCCCTCACCGCTCTATGTGCGTCACTCCCGAAGCTGCGAGCTCTGTCGAAGAAGACGGCATTGCCCTAATAGAGACAGACTGTTCTTCGGTGGAGGGTATACCAGTAACTGCGCGTCTCTGCTAAAACATTCAAACAAGCTCCCAAGGGCCATTTCTTTCTCTCTCTATATCTCTAAATTGGAAATACATTTGCTATCATTAGTATTTTTTCTTTAACTTTTCGCTTTGAGGTCATTTTAATTACATTATCATAATCAATCTTACCCAACTAAATTTGACCACTGAATCGGTGTTGTGAATGTGATTGTAATATCTGAAAAGGAAGGCAGTCTTAGGAAGCAGTCATATTTTATAGATAATTTTCATGGCTTTCAGTTTCAACTCACTCATCCTGACTTTTACTACCCAAAAATGCTACCAAAATTATAATTTTTGATATGTTCTCTTGGATTTCAGAGTTTTCTTTCAAAAGCTCATAGCTGCTTAAATACACCCCTAAATCTACATCAACGTATTAGGAAACTAACAAGCTGCTTCATGGGAGACTGATTATTCAAAGGTCCATAGAGGGAGAAACGGAAATGGGATCAGAGACAGACAAACTATGTAAAGGCAGAAGGGCACCGTCAGCCCCAGTCAGCATCCTCCACCGATCTCCCAAGTCAGTGAATTTGCTTCGGAAAATGAAATGAATTACGATAAGGCTGCTGCCCTAAAACAGTTTGCTAAACCTTGGAAATCAGAAAAATGCAAAGCTTAAACAGAAAGACGACCAAGGAATATTTACTGATCTTAAGAAAGTTCTAAGACCAAAAATGCATTAGTATTTAATTCTTCCTGATAATTGAATCTCAGAAAAGCCATACATCTTTCATTTCACTTTTGGTTAGTATTACCCAGTTCTCTAAGGTTATCACTGATAATATTTAATTTTTACAACAATCCCCAAAGGGAAACATTGCATCCTTTTAAAATGAAGAGATAAGTGTTCTGCAATATTTACTGGTTTATGCAAATCTATAAATAACAGATGGCACAGTTCAGATTTCCAACTCTTTGTCCATGTTCTCCAAGATTGCCTTGGCAAATACATCAAGGACTTATAATGATCTTCAATACGCATACCTTTTTAAGCAGAGAGAGTTCTGAAGTGGAAAACAGATTTACAAGGTAATGAAATATTTGTCTCTGAAGAAGGTGAGGCAAACATTTTGATATAGGCTTATCCTCTCATTTATTTTTCACTATTGATTTCAAAGGTGAACCATGACCCAGACACTGATTTGAAAGATTAATAGTGTTGAGATAAGTGGCGTTTTGCCTTTGTTACAATGTCCAGATATTGTAGGTGACCTGTTTTTAAAAAATGATGAAACAGCTTAGAAAAAAAAAAGTTTTAGTGAGGATTGGGGAGTCTTTCATTCTCCAAGTCCCTGCATTGTGTCTGTTTACTAGATCAATTCTAGGAGGAACAGATAGCTGACAGATGCTCCCAACGGACAATTTATTGACTTTCTCACCTGGAGATATCCCTGGCAGAGCACTTCACTGCTAAAAGTTGGAAAGGTGTAAAAAATTTATTTCAAGAAAGCAAGTTGTTTTTTCAAGTGGGTAAAGAGCTTTAACAAGCATGTTGTTCATTACACTTTTGTTTTAGTCACAGCTGTTAAAGAATCCCTACACACACACACACACACACACACACACACACCATCTGACTATGCAAATGAATTCTCAATACAATCCTCTCTTCCTCTAATCCTTCTGAGCAGATTGCCATTAAGGCACTTTCATTTAGAAATCATTGAACCATCACCACTTGTGTCTCAAGTTGTCCTGAACCTTTAAATACTATGAAAAAAGAGAGCTTAGACAGAATATCCTGGGTATACTCCATCAGACTCACAAATGAACAAGGAATAGGCCAGTAAAAGATGACATTCAAGTCAGTCCCTAGAGGGTGACAAAGTAAAATTAAAATGCAGATGAAACTGCCAACCCTCTGTGCAGGCAGGTTGTGTAGAGGTTTATACCTATAACCCCTAAAATAAGGGGTTCTGTCACCCAACAGCACCTCAACAAATAGTATTGCAAAGAAAAAAATGAAATGAAATCGAAGTATGAGAAATAAATTAACCTTGGTTAGTAATACTAAAAAAAAAATAAAAATAAATTTAAAGTAGCAGTTTGGAATTGTAACCTGAGGCAGCAAGGAGTGTTGGAGTAAATATACCATAAACTGTCAAGAAGAAAATGCTGTGCAGAAGCAGGGGTGACTTGGAAGCACAGAACACAGGGGAGAAAAAGCAAGATGGGGCCTTAAGACTCAGGTGCCTTTCTCCTTGGGAATTCTCCAGACATCACCTGTGTCTTACATGTTCCCTCAAGGTCACTTTTCACTATTTTGCATCCCACCTTTTCTTACTGTCTGAACTTTGGAAGGTTATAGCATTGTCCACTTATGGTTTGCCCATTAGTAAAACAGGGAAAACAGCATTACTTCACTGACTTATTGTGGGTGGGGAAAAGACAAGAGCTGAATGAGACCATTCAGGTAAACCAAAGAGCAAAGTTGTTTGGGAAACCAAAACACGACAAATGAAGACCATGAACACTTCTCTGAATGTTTACACTTCAACAGTTCAACAACTCCTCCCTTGTTTATACTCTTGATATTACACATGAACAAACAAACCTCCTTTCTACCTCAGATAATCAACCACACCATCATATCCCTGTCCCCTCAAGATCTTCTGAACCCTGCCCACCAGTCCAACAAGAGCAACTCCCCCTCCATGAGTCTACTAGGACTCCCTTCACCTGGAAAGTATGCTTCCACAGCGTCAACTCCTACTCACCTTTAAAGTTTCATGTTCTCCTGAGACTTCTCTTCTGATGAAGTTAGCTCTACTTCTCCACTGTGTCCTTTTAGAAACTCCACACACTCTTCAAAAGTAAGACTTTTCCATGTGTTTATTCCACCTTTCATTCCTCAGCTTTTGATGAGTATCTCCTATGAGACTTGAGTTATGGATGGTGGTTAAAGTAAATTTTGGCAAGTATCTGAATCCTCTTTCCTGTTCTATGTATGGGTGATATTCATGTAATAGTTGCTTACCGGTCATGGATCAAATAGAGATTGTTTTCTTTCTTTCAACTGCTGACCACTTAACACGACATCATGGCTTCTTTTGAAAAGGTTTTTATGATTTTTCTCAACTATGAATGTCAGTCCTCTGTTTTCTATTAAACATTGGTTTCATCTATAATGTGTTTGTTCTTGCTACATGCCTGCTTTTCCTCTTTTAAGCTCCAACTTCCTTAAGAATGAGAACTCTTTCTTATGTCTTAGCACCATACCTGGTACAAATGTATCCTACACATTTTTTACTGAATAAATGGCAAAGGAATGCATTAAGCTTTCCTTTTCTGGACAATTTCATATTCATCTTGCCTCTAAGTTAAAATATCCTTCAGTTCCAACATAAAAACTTCCAAACTTCAAGACAGGTGCTGGTCAATTTATGCCTTCAACTGTGAGATGATTATATGAAATAAAGGTTGGGACTTCCATCTTCTCCAGAGAGAAAGCATTTGCTTGATGTGAATGCATTATAAATAAAGAAATCAGGAAGTATAAGGATTTTCAAAGCATATTTATGAATCCCATGGTGTTGAGAGGAGGAATTAAAGCTTCTGAGTTCATCTCTAGCATGCTCATGGGGAGAAGTAATTTCCTCCCTACTGGAGCCTGTCCACCTATTTAAGACAGAGACCTGTGCTATCAGCGCTCTCCATTTCTTTCCAGTATTAGGTGTTATAGCTCATTGACATCTCTTTCACCTCCTATCAATTTCTTTTTCTCCATTTTGACCACTAAATTGAAAAAAGAGTACCTCACCTTAAGACTCAATTCTAGTCATTCCATGGAATTTTTATGTTTTGGTAATGTAACTATATTGACACTGAAATCAAGCATGAACTTCCCTCTTAAATAAAAAGTATTTTTCTAAGAGAGCTGATAATTTTACATTTGAAAATTTGTAAATTTGAATTTGATGTATTTCCGGCCCAAGAGTAGACCACCAGGTAATGTTAATTATAATTTTCTTGGAAGGTACTCTGGGTTTTGGAAATGACCTATGCTTCAGGAGACAACTCTTCAATTCAGTACTTAACTCTTTGTGTTGTGGTGATTAACTGAAATCATGTCTACAGAGATGAAAGTTAGTAAGTCTTGGCAGACTAAGAGTAATGCTCAAGTCTGACTTACAAATTACATAGCTTTAGCTTCATTGAAAGAAGAGAACCTGTCTCTAATTTAAATTAGTGCTTAAGCATCATGGCCTCACACTGCTCTGTACAGAATAATATAGAATCTGATAAGCCTTCAATTATGGCAAATTACAGATGTTCCAAATCCCCAAATCCCTTGTCCTAATGCTGGCAAATGTTTTCTGCTTATACTAACTTCTTGCAGTGGAATGTTTTTCTTGCTGTTCTTTGTGGTGAGGAGGCATAGTTAATATGTCTCTCATATTTTTATAAGTAAAATCATTATCCCAGCTTATTAAATGCATGTTAGTCAATAACCAGCAGCTATTTGCATTTCAGATATAAAGCAGATAATTAAATCCAAACTTATATAGAAAGAAGTTAGATATCATTTTTACTCTCTCAAATAGTTCTCAAAAATTATATTTGTGACATTATTTTTAATTTTATTTACTAAACTTTCAATTTTGCTGGGAAATCATGAAAATAAATGTTACCCACCAGGCATACTTACTGGTAGGAGCCCGTGACTTCATTCATAATCACACTGCTTAGTTTTAGGTGAAGACAACTCACAGACTCTTTGCAGGCATGCATGTGAGTCACATGTGGGCCAACCAGCTCACTCACACTTAACATTCTACTTAGTCATTTTTTCATTAATTTAGAGTTATATTTAGTTAAACCAGTTAGAATAAAACCCAGAACTTTGAGTTAAGGTTTCGTGGATTTCCAAGTGAAACACTTGAAAGAATAAAATTCCCTAAAAAGCCAATAGACCATGAAGCACAGTCCCAGCTGCTGCCAAGCAACTATCTTGGTTGCAAAATGTGGGTTTTGGAGAACCTGGGAACAAAGTTGGCACTGAGAAGGCTCAGCCTGACTCCAGAGATATAAAACCTCATGGGAGCTCTGGATAAAGTCTCACTCAAAGTTAGATAATCTCTGGAAACATTTTCTATATATGTCACTCTATAATTAGATGGCTAAAGCCAGTTACAGTAGTAAGTTTGATATTATTGCAAAATTATTATTGCAAAATTATTATTATTATCATTGCAAATTATTGCTATTATTATTGCAAAATTAAAAAGCAGGGCTCCTTTTTATGAAATTCAAGACACCACTAATGTAGCATTAAAACTGGGATGGAGACAGTCTTAGGGGATTCTAGGTAATGCTACAACCTGCTCATCTCTGAAACTGGTTCTGAATATGATGGAATGTGTTTAAAAGATAATTCAGGCATCTTTACTTTCTAACTAATATATGCAGGTTATTCTGGCATTGATAGAAGAATTAAAATCTGTTTTGATGGCAAAAAACAAATGAATTTGCCTACTGAATAAGATGTTGAGTATAAAGATAAACATTTAGAAGTCAATTAAAGAAAAGTAATTTCATGAACCGCAAATCAAGCTTGCAATTTAATTCAGTTGTAGAGTATATTTGAACATGAGAATAGTCCTCCTGGTTTCTAATGCTACCAGATTTTACCAGTTTGGGGACACCTTCCAAAGTTCTATTGTTTTGTTGCTTGAAGGAGTTTCAGGAACTCATTTTAAAATTATCACTGTGCTTCATCACAAATATTAATGAGTCAATAAATGCTTCTGTCATTACAATTATGAGACATTCATACTCACTGACTAATTTGTAATGACTAAGCCTAGGTTTGTACCCTTGAGTCTTTCCAGACTGAGAAACAAGTTGATAATTAATTATACCGAAGTTGTATCCAAGGGAAAAGCCATTTCCCTTTGATTTTCTAAGCACATATTTATCTTTCAAAAATCACTGTTTTAAATTTAACACAGCAATTGAAAAGCCTAAAACAGTTCAAATAAGATGGAACTTGAATGTAATCTGCAAAATAGACCACGTTACACATATAACCTCTGGGGTCTGCTCTTTCCACTTAAGGATATATCTCGAGAATTTTTCCAAAGTAATGAAATGCTGCTCATATAGTCACGTTCAGTAGTTTACATATTGGCATTTTTTTCTCATTTTGCATTTTCTTTTTAAAATTACTGTTGCACATGCATTCTGCTCCCTTTCCAATGAATGAATTATATTGCATAGAATATCCTCATTAATGTACTTCTGACACATTCACTTCTCTAAAATAAAGCTAGTTTCAAAGAATATGAAGATAAGCAGAATTACTGACTCAAAATACTTCCAATATTTAAAAAAAGATACAAAATGTTTTCATGTATATCAAATTTTTCTAATTACAAAAAATATGTCCTTGACTTGCATTGTATATCAAAATAAATTATAACTGAGTTATTTAGTTAATTGCAAAAATAAGATAAGTGTAACATATCTAGTTCAAAGCCCAACTAAATATGCATGCAATTAATGATAAAATTATAATTATAAAAAATGCAAATAAAGATGACAATTTATAATTAAACATTCCTTTTGTAAGTTTTACAAGTATAGTATAAGGTCATGAAGTTTTATCTTAAAGGTCTGCAGAATAAATGGCAAAAGAGTTAGCTTTTAACAAAAGCTTAGCCAAACAAATAAAAACTAAATACATAACAACACCCTGATAAAGATTCAAGTATATAAACATGAGTAATTTTGGTTTTCAGGGGGGAAAAAGCAAGCATACAACAGCCATATGAAAAATATTTCTAGTCCTGATAATTTAAGTAAATTAAAATGAAAACAAAGGTATATTTTATTAGATTGATGTTATCAATAAATGGTAATACAGAGGGTGTGTATAGATTTTAAAAAATTATCTTTAAGGACGAGTATATATGTCAAGATTTTTTTTTAAGTTAGGAATTAACCTAGAGAAAAAATTAATGTTGTATGCATAGATTTACCCACAGTAATGTCTTCATTCACATTAATAAGAATAACAATGAGTAATAAGAGTAGGCTATAAAAAAACAAAATAGAGAAAATGTGGTAAAGAGTGAAATATGTGTATGAAATAATACAATCATTCATTAAGATATTTTTTAATAAAATAACAAGACAGCATTTATAGCACACTAAGTAAAAACAGATGACAGATTCTTGAATAACACATCCATGTGTATACTTGGCAAAATGAAGACTGACATGTTACAAATCAAAATATTAGCAGCAGCTTTGTTTGTTTGTTTTTCATTTTTTGCATTGCACTTTCTTTAAAAGTATGTGTTACCCACAACTTGAAAGGTTTCTGTTTTGTTTTTTATTTCAAATATTACTTAGAAGAATTTCGGGACACCAAAAATAAATAAATTCCCCAGATAAAGGAACACCTTTATTTATTCTTGCCCTTCTCTGGCACACTAGCAATGGTTCCTGGCAAGTCTTTTTATCTGTGACAGCAACCCCCTAACCTCCTAAGAATGTCCCACTGGAGAGACATGTCCCTGAAAGATAAAGGCATTTACCCCCACAGGTGTTTTTCTCCTAGATAATGAATCCCCCATCCTCCTACCCCACATGCTACAAACCACAGGATACTTGGTTTACCTTTCCTACTACTACGTTGTGACCATTCCTTTACTAGGGTCTTTAAGGGTCTTGAAATCTCTAATATAGGATTCAGCATATGTGCACTGAGTTCTGGTCTACAACTCTGTTTTGGACTGTCTCAATCTTTTCTATCCATTCTTCTTCTTGTTCCCACCCACTGCTACGAACAGAAATCATATCAAAGATGAAGACTCCAATGCTAATGCTCAAAACCAGTTCCAGGACACAGACAGTGCTAGCTTGGAACCTGAATGGAGGGTAGGAGGACCCCCAATGAGATAAGTCAAGGGAGAACTTTATCTCTGGAGTAGAGCCTATTCAGAATCAAAGTTGAACAGGTTCATTCTTCCAGTTAAGAGTGGCTTCAAAATGATGGTTCAAGGGTGATAAGGTTGGTGGGGGAAACTTGGGGTAGGAATGACGTAAAATAAAAAAAATAATAAATAAAAATAAAATTTTAGAAACCGCCCAAAAGAAGTGCCTCTGTTAGCTCACAAGTCTATATATATTTAGTGCAGGAGTCTGTCATACCTTATTTTAGCTAATCTGTAATCGGCTTCACCTACATTCCCACCCATGGTTCTTCCTCTCAATAGGTGACTCTACAAAGCAAATTGAAAATGATGTGGCCCAAACACTGGCACAGTGATAGTCCTTTCTCTGCATTATTCCTTTTTTACAAGCATTTAGCACATGTGATTACATCTTCTGGAGTATAATATTTCCACTGCCTAAAACTATAGCTATGGGACACTAGTAAATTATAACTTATAACTTGCTGCCTTTATTTGCATTGAAATAGCTATTACCTTTCATATGCTGCAACTGTTTTGAGTTTTTAGAAAATTTTGTTTTGTGAACCCCCAAAAGAGGTATACTTTAAAATGATCAAAGTACAGAAGATGAACCCTAAAAAAGTAGAAATGACATTCAAAGGGAAATGCTGACTATTTTTATCACAGTCCTTCCACATGACCAAATTATCTTGGATTTAAGCCAGGAATAAGGCACAAACAACCAGGCCATTCCGTCTTCCATTTTGTTTTGATTCATGAATCCACACTGCCAACATTACGTGGTTCTGGTGGTCCTGTGGAGACAAGCTTGCATAGTAAGATACACTTAAAAATTGAGATACAGTAGTTACAGAACTTCTCTGGGGATGATGATAATACAGTGGAACTAGAGAGTGATGGTTGTTGCACAATCACTACATTGTAAAATAATACGAATAATCAAACAATTCACAGACTGTTGAATCACTCCAGGGAATATCTTTCCCCTTTCTTATTTCCTAAATGCCTTGTTTCTTTTCATTCATTTAAATTTACCTATCCAACTGTGCATTCATTCAATAAATCTTTTGTTTTCTGTTTTTCTTGTATGTTTTTGGATTTTCCTGCTCCATAGAACCCACCACTCTTCCACTCATACAATTTAGGTAAATAAATAATGCATGCAAGGCCTGATAATAGACACAGACCCCAGCCCTGGTTGGTCGAATCTCTCTGTGGGATTTAGTTTGAAAATGCTTGGAAGGAAAGGGCCTCCTACTTCCTCTGTCCCTTAAATTGAGATAATATGAGCACATGGCTATGAACAATTTCCTTACTAAAGAGAGTTCAAGTATAGGTCAGGTATAGAGACATAAACAAGATATGCAGACAGAATGAGATGAATGGGAAAGGAGGAAAAAGAAAACTTACGGAATTGTCAGGAAAGTGTGACTACTCTGTACAACAGCTGTACCCTTTGCCCTTGGGCTTCTGAAAGATATGCACATACATTAACTGTCCCCATCTCCATATAAATGTATCACCCAAGGGCAATTTTCAGCTTGGATTTTTATTTGGAAGCAGAAGCATCTATATTAGGTTAATGAAACACAGTTCAGTCTTGAAAATAACTTAAAATTTAAAGGTACAAACAAGTGAATACATACAGGTGAATAAAATATGAAAAAGTGCAGAAAGGAAGTAAAATGTACATTGCAGAAAGAGCAACAATTCAATGTTCACATTTAACTGGAGAGCTGAGGCATGCTTCAACAAGCTGCACTATGTAAGCTGATTCTCAAAGTATAAATATGTCTCAAGAGAGCTAACCTGGAAAAAGTTCATAAAGAAGATCCAGCCTGAGGTAATCCACTGACCACATATTAGCAATTTGAATAGAAAAAAAAATAAAACAATTATAGTAAGGTGAAGGTGTGTGCCTGAGTGTGACTGAAGAGTAGGCAGTAAAGAAACAGATTACAAGGTTGTGATATTCAATTATTAGTGTGATATCATCTAAGGAGTAGGAGGTGGTTGAAAATATTAGACATGGAAGAAACATTATAAAATGTGGCAAAACATTGGCTGAGGTGACATGTAAGGAAGGGAGAATAGTTTTCAAGAGTTGCAATAGATACAAGAAGCACAGATGATTCTAGATGGAAGGCATGCCAGGCAAAATAGTGGAAGGAATAGGAGAAGAAGGTATATATTTGAAGTCAAGTTTATTCTTTGCTTGTCCATTCCTTGGTTTCTAACTTCTGGACTTTCAATTCTTTGTGGTACTATTAAAATAGTCCTCAGATTTTATTTCTTGGGACCCCATGCTACCTCACCCCTCTATTCTAGCCTGGTACCTGATAATCCCTTCACACCCCAGCCTGCTAGGAAAGATCAGATTCATGATGTCCATATCAAAAGGGGCCACAGAGATGGAACTGAGTGTTTAATAATACCTAGAAGAAATCATATTAGCAGAAACAAGTTAGAAAGAAACCAAATGGATTCACTAATATATGGGACACAGGAAAAACAAGCGAAAGGCCAGAAGGAAAAGTCAAAACAAGCCCACATTCAAACTAAAGTATACAACAACTGGGGGTGGGGAGATGGGTGGGAGCAGTCAGGAAGGGGAGCTGGTGGGTGAACCCCAGGGAATACAAAGATGTGAAATACATATAATTTAAAATTATATTTATATATAAATTATCTAAAAAATACTAATAATACTCTGTCATAAGACCATCCTCTGCTTTTCTGAAATTCCTCTCTACAGGAGCAGAGTTATAGCTTACACTGGACCTCTTTCCCTTTATGGAAGCATTTTGTCACAAGGGTAATCACTTGCAAAGCGCTGCTCCACCGGTGATTGCCACAGTGGTCGAGGTTCCTGAATGTTTTTTAAATGGCTCTTTAGAAATAGGGTCACTACTTCACAATAATACAAAATGTAGCAAAGTGTCTGCCTCTAAGAAGGACTCATGAAAATGCCATGCTGGAAAGAAATCTTGAATTGATCTGACATTTGGTGTTTTCCTCTATATTCCCTGTGGGTAGTGGTGTTCAAGATGACAGCAGCAGGGAAGCCCGAAGATCAATGAAGATCAACTAAAAGAAACAACTGAAAATGTTTCAATTATTGGAGCAAAATTAGCAACAACAAGAATGGGACACAACAGAATAACAGAATTCCCTGAAAAGACTTGGAATTAAATATCAGTTCAGTCATCTAATGGTTATATGACTTTGAATGTTACCTTTTTTTTTTTTTTTTTTTTTTTTGAGACTAGGTCTCACTAGGTTACATGGGGTAGTTCCAATCCAGGATCAGATCTGAATAGTCCAGATCCCGGGTTAGATCTGGGATCCCATGGACGCAGGCAATCCCCAGCCTCAGCCTCCCAAGTTACTGGGTTTACAGGCATGCCACCACGCCCAGCTATTTTTTGGAAACTAGGTCTCGCTATGTTGCCCCAGGGTGGGTCTCGAACCTGCAGACTCAAGTGATTCCTAGCCTCGGCCTCCCATCTTAGGCTAGGATTAAAGGCGCATGCCACCTATTCCCTACAGTACTTTTTGCAAATGCTTCTTTCATAGGCTTAGGGTAAATGAATTATCAAGTTATTTTGCCCTTTCACCATTAGCCTCTATGACCAGCACCTGCGGTATTGCAGCCTCCCCACGATTCTAGATTCCTGGTCCAGTGGGTGTGTACATGGCTAGGTGGGCACACCCAGACCTGGGAGGGAGTGGATAGAAGGGCAGAGTCACCCTGTGGGGACAGGAAGCATGAGAGGAGAGAATGTGAGGAGAGCACGGGAAAGAACACGAGAAGAATGCCAAGAGAACACGAGAGTTCAGAGAAAGAGGGTCAAGATTCCAGGAGGGCTGGGGAGTTGGCTTGCCTCCCACGCCCTTGTCCCTGTTGCCTAGCCTGCCTGTTTGCCAGCTTGCCACAAGTTGGCCCAGCCTCTCTCCCTAGTGGGCCCATGATTCCCTGAGAACACTAACACCTATAAAGGGTCTGACACTCTTCTTTAGCTGCTAGAATCAATGATGAACCTGCCCAGATTGGGATGGTTGCAAAAGACACAAATCCATGAAGAGAAATGGAATTGAACTTGTCAGAATCAAAAGTGCATCTGCCACTTCTCTCCTGCCAAATGTGTGTTCCTGGGACACAGATTACACAGAGACAGGGGCAGGGCAACCTAGAAAACAAACCAGGTGCTTTTGTAGGTCTTGGTGATGCCGCTTCAAACACCATCTCATTTAACGAGGTTGGTTGATAACATACTTTTTTTCTTTAATATTTTCCTCCTCTTTAGCATTGAGACTCCAAACTCCTAAAGCATCTTTGACCTCTTCCTGTTCTCCTCCATGGGCACCAGCCTAGATTTTTCTCTGCATACGGACATCAAAGATTCATGTCTCAACATAAGCGTAGATTATCTGAAGGGGCTTTATGAACATGCACTTTATCATAAAACAGATGAATCAGGAAACCTAGAGGCACGGCATTCTCTGTCACAAAGAAATTTGTTCCATGTCAGATATGAACCTAAGGTCTGATACTACTTTCAGCAAGATTCTTAGTGGGGCTGACTCATTATTCACCTGGAATTTTTTCATTTGCACTTTACAGAGAGGTGGGGAAAGGTCAACAATAGTCAGAAGTCCAAGAAGTGCTAGCTGAGTGCCCTTAGGTTTCTCAGACACTAGAGGACCCTGCCATGTTTAAGATGATGTTCTGATCTGCTTTAAAGCTCAGGCTAAGACTGACAAATGGGGACAGGAATGAGGCAGATACCCAACAATGATATTTGGCAAAGCAGCGTCCAGAGAAACAGAGGTGTTTTGTGGAACTTGTTATCGTTCAGGGCAAGATGCAGTTATAGGGCAAACAGAACCACCAAGAAAATTTCCTAACCACCTGGTAGGTAACCAAGTGCACACTGGGTAACAGGAAATTTCACAGGACAAT
>PVHY01025058.1:0-18866 GCA_004024945.1 Uropsilus gracilis | reverse complement strand
GGGGGGGGGGGGTAGAACAGGGTGGGAATGGTCAGGGAGGGGGTGTGAACCCCAGAGATCACAGAGATGTGAAATTTATATATATATATAAATTATTTTTAAAAAATAAAATAAAATGAAGACATCTTCACCTGTTTCCCTTGGGGACCCTCCATCTATACCCCTGGAGGCTCTGCCTTCCCCTTGCAGATCCCACCTGAATGGGGGAGGGGACGG
Organism: Uropsilus gracilis; assembly: GCA_004024945.1. NCBI lineage: Eukaryota > Metazoa > Chordata > Mammalia > Eulipotyphla > Talpidae > Uropsilus > Uropsilus gracilis. The sequence goes on along the minus strand of PVHY01025058.1, from coordinate 18,650 downwards.
CTAGGTATGTAGGCCAACAGGGTGGGGGAAATGGGGTTAGGGGAAGGGAGGTCATTATCATCTCCTCTGGATTGCTCCAAAACCATTCAGTCCTTACCAGGAAAAACAAAACCACCAATTCAGCAGCAGACACACATGAAGATGGAGGTGAGGAGAAAGAACTAAGGCCCAGGGCAAACATATCAGATTCAGGGGACACAGGGCTGTGAGACCAACTATAATGACAAACTGAGACCAACTATAAATCAAACTATCTTAGAAATACAGCCACAAGATTCCCACAGATGGGAATGGAATTTCCATTTCAGAGATGCCATCAGTGTGAACTAGGCACCCTCCCACATCACAGAGAGAGGAAAACCACAGAGACAGGGCAGTGGCACAATGAGCCTGACCAACCATCCGCCAGTCCCTATCCTGATCAAGAACTTTGTATGTGGACATCGGCTGGGAAAAATGTTCCCAATACCAGAGACTGAACTGCAAAGCAAAGAAGAAGCAAAATGTAACAGGAACTGGGTCAGAGAAGATGATCAGTAAAAAGGAGAAGGCACTGAAAGGATACAAACATTCATGAACTGGCTACCCATACAAAGACACATCTGGAAAACTACAGGCCATGGTGTCCCAGGAAAACATGTCTACACCTGGCAAAAGGACATTGTTCCAGGAAAGAAAAGGAAGAATCCAATGGACTAAAAACTGACTAGTAACTGGCAGTGAAAGAAATGATGGAGTGAGCAGAGTGGGGGACAGCGGGGGAGAAGGAAGGAAGAATACCCAAAAGACAAGAAAAAAAAGAAATGTAAACAAATCTTATATAATTAAAAAATAAAGAAAAAGAATAATAAAATAAAATGGATATAAGAATATTCATCTTACATGATTATTGTAAGAATATAACTAAAATATTGTGTGTGTTGCTGTTATTAGTGCCTGGCTCTTAGTAAGTATTCATAAATGTAATTTTGCTACCAACACCATCACTACTACCACTACTAGTAATAGATAAGATAGAAATTTTTAGAATAATTTCTTTTGAAATAAAGAAATTATTTCTTTTTCAAATGAGAAACTGAAACTCTGAAATGTTAGCAACTTGCCCAATGTCACACAACTACTAAACATCAGGGGGCAAAGATATGACTACGTAGCCAACATGTAGTACCCACATGAGAATATGCTGCCTCTCAGTTTTTTTGTTTGTTTGTTTGTTTTTTATCTCTGCTAATGTCATTCAATGAGGATGGAACTGAGGAAGGTAGAGGCAGATACATGTGAGCAACAGAAATAAGAGCTCCAAGTTCATGTTCAGGGTGAGGAGGCTCTCCTACCGAGCCAGGAAACCAGAATCATTGTGGTAAGGATCTGGACACAGCCAGCCAAGCCTCTCAGCATGTCCAGAGGTGCTGAGACCAGTAAATTCCTACCCCCACAAATTAGATCTATGCCCCTAAGCGGTGAAACAGCTCATTGAAGCATCAACAGAAAGGGAAAGAAAAGCAAAAACAAACCAATGGAACTTCATCAGTTTAAAAGCTTCTGCACAGCAAAAGAAATTATGAAAGGACACCCTATTAGGTAAGGAGAATATCTGCACACCACATACCTGACAAGGGTCTGATATCCAAGATCCACAAAGAACACACACAACTCAACAAAAAGAAAATGAATGACACAATCAAAAAATGGAAGAAGAGGTAAATAAATATTTCTTCATAGAAGACCTACAGATGGCCAACAGGCACATGAACAAAAATCTCAGCTTCATTTATCACCAGTGAAATACAAATCAAAAACACAATTACCTCATACCCTGAGAACAATCCATATCAAAAAGACCAGAAACAACAGGTCTTGGAGAAAGTGTAGAGAAAAGGCAAACTTGTGCACTGTTGATGAGAATGCAGACTGATATGGCCTCTAAGGAACACAGTGTGATTTCTCAAAATATTAAAATTTATAAGATTCTGCAATTCTACACTGAGTTTGCTATCCAACGAATTTCAGAAAAACTGATTTGAGTTCTTTGCACTCCTATGTTAATTGTATTTATAATAGTCAGGCTGTGGAATCCACTCACATGCCCAAAGTCAGAACAGTGAATAATAAGAATAGGATATGTACACAATGAAATACTACTCAGCTATTTTTAAAAAATGAAATCTTGTCATTTGTGACAACATGGATGGAATCAGTGTATAATATGCTAAGCAAAATAAGTCAAAAACACAAAGACAAATACTGGATCACTTCACTTGTGTGGAGTAAAAAATAGATAAATAAAAGGAACAGACAAAGCTAAAACAAACTCTTGAAATCTGACTGCAAAATTGAGGCTTCCAGAAGGTGAAAGGATGGAGGAGGGGGACCCAAGGGGCACTGGTGGAGGATTATTTGGTGCTTTGAGACTAGGCAGGGTGTGGAAACACACATCTGAAAAGGTGTAAATCATACAGTGTGGTAAACCAACGTTACTTCAGTTCAAAAATCATATAATTTTTTTTTTTTTTGAGACTAGGCCTTGCTATTTTTGCCCATGGAACCGCAGGCACACATTGCCCGGGGTACCATGGACTCAAGCAATCCCCAGCCTCAGCTTCCCAGGTAGCTGGGATTACAGGCGCGCGCCACCATGCCCAGCCATTTTTTGGGACTAGGTCTCGCTGTGTTGCCCCAGGTGGGACTCGAACCACCATCCCTAGCCCCCACCACTTCATAGGCTGAAGCTTACAGGCATGAGTATCATGCCCGGCTTCAAAAATAATATAGTCCTTTAAATGCTGAAGTGCGTACTTGACAAGTTCCTTTTGTGCTGCCATCTCTCTGACTTCACTGGAAAAAACATTGGTTTACAAAGTAATGCACCCCAGGCAGCAGTTGGGAGAGAATTCCCTTGACTCTGCTGAGTCAGCTAAGTCACCTGGTCTGAAGTTAACCAAACTTCACTTCCTTAAGAACATCGCTGGGAATCACAGAGGTGAAAGGTTGATTTGGAAATAGCTAGGTTTCTGGCTCTGGAATTTTTTGACAAGATGGATTCAGGAAAAATAAATTAATCTGTGCAGCAGGGTCAACTTTAGAATTGTGCAAGAATGCTGGCCTTCGTTGCAGGAAGGGAAAGTGCTCGAAAGCAACTTCAGTGAGGGGTTGTGACTCCAGGAAACTCTGTGTCCTGGCCTCTGCCCCACTCCCTCCCACCATGTCACTGAACTGGGAGAGAGTGGGCAGCAGGCCCCTTGGTTTTCTCTTCAGTGCCACTCTAATGGCAAATACTCCGATTTACTCTCTCAGAGAAACCTTGCTCCTATTCTAATGCCGGCAGAGTAAAGGTTGGATTTGGGAAATAATAAAATTCAGCTTCAAGAAAATAGATCAAAATAAACTTGAAGAAAACAGTGATTTCAAGTCCAAGAACTGACCCCTTTTTTTGTCATCTTAACTAAGAAAGAACCCTGGAAACATGGAGAATATTCATGTTTATCCAACATATTTGTTTGTCCTATAATTATATTTTTGCTTATTTAGTAGGGAATTCCTAGCACCTGACATATTCAAACCTGACAGCAGAAAACAGGAAGCCCATTCAAGCAAAGTCACTTCAGCCTCTTACTCTAGAATCAAGATGCTCTGGAAACCTTATACATAGTCCTAGAGTCAACAGAACTGTGGGTAAGATCAAAACCCAGGACCATGATGCAGCCATGGGACAGGATGGTGAAGCAATAAGTAATTTTATTTAAGGGTTTAATCTTATAAGAGAAAACTATATTTTCCCTTCTGGAATCTTCAGTTGAGACCAAAAACCACAGCTTTAAAAAAAGGAAACTTGGAATAGTAAAGGAAGCTGTTCTAAGTTAATTCGTTTCCTTTGGAAATACTATTTATATGTGGAAAAATAATGTAGTCCCTTAACTATATATCAGTTACTAGTGGAATCAAAGAGTAAAAGATGACTTACCAATTTACCATTCAAAGTTAATAAGTTACCATCAGAGTATTCAGCAGGTATCCAAATCTGAAGATAGCAGAGTAGAGTGGATCCAAAATTTGAAAGATGCTCTCAGCTGACTAAATGTAGCATCTCTCCTTAGAAGGAGAAAACTGGAAGCCATAATAACCCCATAGCCCAAGATATCCCCAAGTCTATGCTGCAGCTCAATTTAAAACGCAAAAAGAGGATTGACAAGAAACTGAAACAGCATAGATAGATGTAACATGTTGTTGGTTCTTATAAATAAATAATGATTTTGTTTCTTTGGGATATAATGTACATACATTAAAACTTACCCATCTTAGTGTGCAGTCCTATGACTTTTGAAAAATGTATAAGGAGGCCGGGCACGGTGGCTCATGCCTGTAAGCTTCGGCCTATGAAGCGGCCGGGACTAGGGATTGCGGTTCGAGTCCCACCTGGGGCCCGTAGTGAGACGTAGTTCCAAAAAAACAGCTGGGTATGGTGGTGCATGCCTGTAGTCCCATCTACCTGGGAAGCTGAGACTGGGGATTGCTTGAGTCTGTAGTACCCCGGGCAACGAGAGCCTGAGGTTCTATGGGCAAAAATAGCGAGACCTAGTCTCAGAAAAAAAAGAAAAATGTATAAGGTACATACACAATCAAAATATGAAATAGTTCCATCAACCCAGAATGTGTTCTTAGACCCCTTTGTCTCAATCACTACTCCCTTCCTCAAGCTCCTGGCAATACTGATCTGTTTTCTGATCTGTACTTTTACCTTTCCCAAAAAGTCATGAAAGTAGAATCATATGATCCAGAATTTTTTCAACAATATATGAAAGTTCCAGTTGCTTTTCATCCTCACCAGCAGGTAACAATACTGCCACAGTTTTGGGGGGGATGTGATTTTTGTTTGCTTGCTTTCTGCTTTTGGCCATTCTAATAGTTGGGTTATGCCATTGTGGTTTTAATTTGCAGGAAATGATGACGAACACCTTTTCCTGTGGTCATTTGCCAACAGATGTCTTCAGTAAAACACCTGCTCAAATCTTTTATCCATTTTTTAATTAGTTTATTTATTTTCTTATCATTGAGTTTTGGATCTGTTTCACATATTTTGGCCATAAAGTCCTTTATTGGACTTGTGCTTTGCAAGTATTATTCCCAGTTTTGTCTTTTCATTCCTCTAACTCTTACACAAGGATCTTCTTGCCTCTAGTTATATCAAGTAATGATATTGAGCAATTAGTCAAGTATGGGAATGTGGTTTGTGTTTGCTCTACTACATTCAAGATAGAGACTAGAAAAATCATCCAGCACAAAAGTCATGGCACATCCTCCTCCTATTAAATCCTAAGATGCACACCCCTCCCCCCCCCATGCTTGCCAAGTACAGAGAGGATGCTCATAGAGATTGTCATTGAACAAGTGATTGGATGGAGTATATCATCAAATGGGAGAATGAAATGGTCAAGAGGAAGGCAGGGGCCAGAAATTCACTATCAAAATAAGAATTTTTAACTTTATGTGCAGTTGGGAGACCCTTGAGGATTTTAATTAAGGAAGCATTGATAGAGGATTTTATTTTTTTAATCTTGTACTGAAAGCAATCTTTAAAATGGACAGGATAAGGAATTATGCTAGTAGTGAGTGGTTAAAATACAGATTAAACAGCAGGAACAGAAAGGAAGGAATAGAAAAGAGATAATGAATCAATAGGGTTTATTTTGCCCCCATAACAAGTGATTTTAAAAAACTGCCAGTGCACACAAGAACTAAGCAATTTATGGAGAATGCAGTGTACATCATGAAATTCTTCCTAGCCCCCATTCAAATGTACCCCCATCTCCTTTCTAATTATCACTACAAATCTAGTTTCTTTCCTTAAAAAAAAAAAAACCCTCACTATTTCCACTTCCTCATTTCCATTTTATGCCTTCTGAATTTAATTTGTGAATATAGCACAATTTACTTTGAATCAGAAGACTATATTCCATGAGGAAACTTGCAACTTGCAACTTGTTGGTAACAAGCGATTTAATGGTCTGTGTAGGATGGATTCGGAATGATTGTATCAAACAAGTAAACTCTTTTTTACACCGCCTTGTCAAGTACTATAAGTTCCTTCTCCCCACCCTTATTTGCTCAACTATTGTCCAAATGCACACAAACATAAATACTGCAGGCTCAGAACTCAGGGCACACACAGCTGGGATGCTGCCTTGCAGATACCACCTTCAGGGGACTCTCTGAGAAAATGAAGAATATTCAGAACTGTGTATTGTCCACAAACTATCATATGCTAGGAGAGTAGACAATCATTAGACAATTATTATACCCCCAGTGTAAGTGCCATTGCCATGCTAGTCTTTCTCTATCACTTATTTTTGGTGACCTATATAAGTATAAAAAAAATACATAATGGCATAATGGTTAGGAAGTTCTAGCCCAGTTTCTGCTATTATGAATTCTGGGAAGTTACTTAATCCCTCTGACTCCAATGTCCTCACCTACAGATGAGATTGGACTAGAACTAGGTCATTTTCAGGGTTCCTGATTAAATGAGATTCTGGTTATAAACCTAACCTAACTTTGAAGGAACTATCCCAATTTATAACCATTGATCTTAGTAAATTAGGGCAATAAATGTCTGTCTCAAGATTTAAAGGAGCATTTATTGTCCCGGGGATAAATCAATACTTTTGTTGATCCATTTATAACTAATCATTCAGAACAAAGAAAAAAATCTGGTGCCTATTAACAAATAAATATCCAAATATATATGGGTGTTCCAGTCACAGCTAAACATTTTATCACTTGAAAGTCAAAGGAATTTTAGTTAGTTGTAAATTCTCTTCAGTCATCACACTATCCATCCATCACTTATTCAATGAAATTTCCAAAATCTCTTGTAAAAGAAACTTCAACACATACCACACATAAACATTTTAGAACAGAGTATTATGAATTATACAACTTCTTCTCTCACAATAATTTCCAATAAAGAATTATTTTATAAGGTCTGTTAAATACCCACAGTAGAGATGTGATTTGAAGAGACAAAATCATTAGCACAAAATCCCTTACCTGGAAGTGCAATTGCTGTAGCATATGGTGAATCTATAATTAATTAATATTTTGAGAACCCTCCATATTGCCTTCTATCAAGGCTGTACCAGTCTAGATTTCAGCAAAAATCAACAAAGGTTCCTTTTGCTCCATACCTTCACCAATGTTCATTATTCTAGGGATATTTTTGAAAAACATGGTGATTCTCCCAAGAGTGAGATGATACTTCATTGTGATTTCAATGTGCTTTGCCCTGCTGGCTAGTGATGGGGAACATATTTTCATGTGCATTTGGGTCATGTGCTTTTCTTGATTGGATTGTTTTCTTTTCGTTGAACTGGATGAGTTTTTCCTAAATCTTGCATATTAGCCCCTTGTCGGACATACGACGTGCAAATATTTTATCCCACTCACTGGGGTATATCTTTTTGTCTTAATGACAGCTTCTTTTGCTGTGCAGAAGTTTTTTGTTTGATGTAGCCCCATGTGTTTGTTTTCTCTGGAACAGGCTGCCGCTGCTGGAGCTGTGCCCTTACAAGGTGTGCAGCTGGCATCACACAAGTTGCCTTGCTTTACCCTCCCACCCTCCACCCCAGAGGATGATGTGAAAGTTAACCCACACCAGTGCTGCACCCAAAGGACCCCAGGCCTTGGAGCAAAACTGAAACACCCCACATTTGTTGACTTTTACTTTTGTTTCCCTTTCTGTTGGAAGTGAGTCCCCAAAGATACCTCTCAAACCAGTATTAAGGAGTGTTTTGCCTATGCTTTCTTCTAGATATTCTATGGTATAAAAACTAACTTTTGAAAATAGAGTACTATTTACAGTAGGAAAAAAATGCATACACCCATATAGGCACTATGTAAAAAGGGTTTAAGTCAAGAACCCATAAATCTCCCATGGGAAGATAATTAAACTCTATCAAGTTCGTATATGATTGGAAAAGTCAGGAGATAGTACATGCTTTTGGATGCATTGTCTGAATATTCCCCCAAATTATTCTACAAATTTAGTACAATTTCAATTGAACATTTTGTAGACTTCATTAAGCTCATTCAAAATGCTTGTGAGGCCGGGCATCTGTAATCCCAGTTATGAGGAAGGCTGAGACTGGGGGATTGCCAGTCCAGGGTTCTGGGCTACAGTGCGCTGCACCTTGTGGTGTCCGCACACTTTACCTAATGAATGGTGACCTCTCAGGGGTGGGGCACCACACTCAGCCAGGGTTCCAGAGGCAAAATGCTTGTGGGAAAAAGAAAAAAAAAATGCTTGTGGAAGAACTATTCACAAAAATGGCTGATTTACTTAGTAAAAGATTGAGAGGGGATTTTTCTCTAACATTAATCAATATGCCACGTATATGTCATAATAATAAATGCAATGTGGTAATGTATGTCTGGATAGACAAACTGACCAGTGGGACAGAATTAGAAACTTCTAAGATTGACCCACACACATGCAGGACCTTACTATGACGCACATGGCACCACTAACCAGAGGTGGAACATCTGATCATTCAGTAGATACCAGGGGAAAGCTTGATCCTTCTTGGGAGAAAAACAAATCTCAGTCCCCTCCTAACACCTAAAGGGGAACTCAAGATGGGCTATAAACCTGATGTGAAAGATAAAATTATAAAGTCAACAAAAGAAACAGCTTTGACTTGGAGGTAAAGGACTCCTTAAATAAACTTCAAAAACATGAGCTTTTAGTCAACAACAGAAAAAAATCAATTTAATTACTTCAACAAAATATACTCTAGACAAAGTATAAAAGGAAGATAAAATGGGAGAAGATATTTGCAATGTCTAAAATAGAGGAAATATTAAAGTACCAAAGAAGGAAACAAATACGTGAGATGATAGTAGTGGGCAATGTGGATAAACAGGAAGCATCAAAATATAAAGTTAGGGTTAAGCTTACTGTCACAAACCACTGGCAAAAATGAGACATGAACCAAGAATTATGATTAACCTCACTCTATCTGTGATCCATAGGAAAAAAAAAATACTCTATTACACTCTAGCTGAGTTACTTTTTGATTGGAAGATGTTTCATTGTCTTATGTAGCCAATAAATATGTCATTACTAAACTCCCAATTAAACTATGATGCAATGCTTTACTAGCATTTAAATTTTGTTTTGGCTAATTCAAAAGGAATCCTGCGCTCCTATGTTTACCAAACACTATTTACAGTAAACAGATATGGAAATAACCTAAAGGCCCCAAACAGATGAACGGATCAAGAAAATGTGGTATACACACAAAATGGTAGACTACTCAGCAATCAAAAGATAAATTCATGCCATCTGAGGAAGCTTAGATGGAACTGGAAGGGAGGTTTTTTTTTTTGTTTTTTTGTTGTTGTTGTTGTTGTTTGTTTTTTTGAGACTAGGTCTCGCTATTTTTGCCCGTGGAACCGCAGGCTCTTGTTGCCCGGGGTACCACAGACTCAAGCAATCCCCAGCCTCAGCTTCCCAGGTAGCTGGGATAACAGATGCACGCCACCACACCCAGCTATTTTTTTGGAACTAGGTCTCGCTACAGCCCCAGGCAGGACTCGAACCGTGATCCCTAGCCCCGGCCGCTTCATAAGCTGAAGCTTACAGGCATGAGCCACCATGCCTGGCCATGGAACTGGAAGGGAGTAAGCTAAGTGAAAAAGTTGAAGGTAAAAGATAAATAAAAAGATAGTTTCACTTATATGTGGAATATAGAGAAATCAAAAAAAAAACATTGAGAAAAACTGGCAAGCTGAACAGAGATCTGAGGCATACTGTAAGGGGAGCGGTAGAAGAGGGATCAAAGCAGAGGAGGGAAAAGTGCAAGGGCATGGTGAGGGTTCAAAGGTGACATGGTGGTGGGAGAAGTATGGGGACTGCACCTGCAGGGAGAAATCAATTGCAATACAAGAACGAACAAAGATTGAAGAAAATTAATTAACTAACTTAAAAATTTGAGGCATGGGATGAGGGTTGGTGTGAAGGGGACAAATTAAGAGGGGGTTCCAATGGAATATGCTGGATGATTGTTACTGCCTTGCTGGTGGTGAAGGCTGTGTGATGACACATCTCATGAGGTATGACCCTGTATCTGTGAATCATATGCAAGGTTGTAAACCAATGCTACCTCAATTTTTTTAAAAAGCACAACAAAATAAATAAATAAGTTTTGCTTTGTAGTTCTGTAAGTGCTTTTAGACTTACTTGAAAAGATTTTATGTCATCCTTGTCATATAGAAAAAGGAAGAACACATCAGTTAACTAAATTAAAGTTATTCCTAAAACTTCTCAATATTCAGAAATCAATTCTTCCGTATTGCTTTCTAATTCAGATAGTTCTAGACTCATCGAGAATGCCAATGACACAACTTTTCTTGTAAGAGGAACCACATGAATTTGCTGATATTTTACTGTTTGTGATCAAAAGATGACAATTTCCTATGGTTCAAGCTAACAAATGAATGCTCCTTTGGTCTTCAGAATTTTCTTCCAAGTTGATGCCTGCTATACATTCTGCAAGTTCGAGATGAGTATTTTCTTGTCCTCCTCAAAATATTTCAATGGAAGGGTTTTTTAGAAAACAATATTACCACATAGCTCTTAAGTAAGTACCTTTTTGGGTAGAAACATCAAGAAATCACAGTCGTCTGAAGTTAATTCATACACAATCAAGGTGAACTGCCACAACCCTCAGTTGACCAAAAGCAATTGAAAGATGTCCTATGGATATTAAGTGAGGTTCTAATTTTAGAAGCATTAAAATGAGAGGAGTCCTTCAAATTGATGAACAGACAAATATAATGATAAATAATAAGAATAAATACAATAACCTGGGTTTTTTAAAGCATTCAACATAATTTTTAAATGCTATCAGGACCATATTTATCATCCCCACAAATCACTCTCCACCAAGTGTCTCTGCTGTATCTTACACTCAGTGTGTGCCTGCTCACAGAGCAAGCTGAAAATTGTGGGAGCTAACTACAGAGTACCTGTCAGCCAGTGATGGATGAGACTGAGAGGACAAGTTCCTCAGCTTCCTCACCCTGCAAGGGAATTACTCTGAGGCTGGATGCTCTTCAGGTCCCAGATTTCCCCCAAGGAGCTAGAGGTCAAATTGCCAACAACAGCATCTCTCAAAAGCACCCTGAAGTCCTTTACTTTCCTGTATCCTTTCTCCATTCTCTGAGTGGTAATTCCTGAGATTTCCTCCAAATAAACAACTTGCACACAAATCCTTGTTTCCATGACTGCTTCTGGGGAGAAACAACCTAAGACAGTGAGCAAATCTTAATGAAGAATTTTGTAGTATTTGGCCATCATCTGATATAGGAAGTTCATGAACCTCCCTTTCTGCCCTTCACACAATAGATCTGTCTTTCCTGAGGTTTGCCTAAGAGTTGCAGGTCTGAGTCTCTCCCTGAGTCCAGGTCTGGTTTCCTGTGACTTCCAGCTTCTCCTCTTTCCTTCCCTTCCCACCACCTTCACCTTTCTATGCCATTTCACTGTAAACATTTTGCTTCTTTATCTGCCTTTGGCTCCAAGGACTACATCCTACACATTGTAGGATGTGATGAGTGATGAACAGAAAATTCTCTATCCCAGAGTCCTGCCAACTGTGGTTGGCAAGAGGTGTGTTCATAATTTTTAATATGTTAGTTTCATTAAGTAATACTAAACAAGAGATTTTATCCCTACGACATGTTTAATGGTCAGCATACATCAAAGAGCTCAGATTATCTTGAACTATAAGTAAAGTCTGAATGTAGCATAACTAACAAGCAAATCTCCTTAAGTGTTCAAGTAGAATTATTAAAAAGTATAGTGACATGAAGAAGTGAAAAAGCAATGGTGAGCTATACAAATGAACAGGCATATGGAAAATGCTCAGCATCACTAATTGTTAAGGAAATGCAAATCAAAACCACAACCAGGTATTGTTTTAGTCATCTCCACCTGCCATAATAAAATTTCATAGAGTACATGGCTTATCAACAACAAATGTTTGTTTCTCATAATTCTGGAGCCTGGAAATTCAAGATCAGGGTGAGGGGCCTTTTCCATGTTGCAGATAGCTGCCTAACATGGCAGGAAAAGAGAGTGACTTACAAGCACAATGATCCCACTCATGGAAGCTCCACTCTCATAACCATCTCGCAAAGGCACCATCTCCAAAAAGCATCACATTAAGATTAGGGTATCAACATATGAATTTGGGAGGGACACAAACAGTTCATGGCAGGAATCACCTCACAATCACTGGAATGGTTGCTATTTAAAAACAAAGACCCCTCACTCCCAGAAAATAGTAAGCATTGATGAGGATATGGAGAAATTGGTTATTGTTGGTAGGAATGTTCATGGGACAGCTGTTGTGAAAAACAATATGTCAGTTCTTCAATAATAATAATAATAATAATAATAATAATAATATACCAAAATTGACAAATGGCTGAAAAATATGTGGTATACAATAGAATATTATTCATCAATCAAAGAAGACAAACTTATGTCATTAGCAGCAACATGAATGGAGCTATAAGGAATCATGTTAGTGAATATAAACCAGAAAGAAAAAGAGAAATACAGGATGGTCTCATTTATATGAGGAATATAGAGCAAACAAACAAACAGACAAGAAAAATTTAAAACTGCCAACAGAACTGAAGCATAGAGCAAGAGAGGGAAAGGAGGGAGAATACAAGAGATTAAGTGGTTTACTGGTGATAAGGTGATGGGAGAACCTCAGGGTAGACAATGATAAAATATGTGTGTATACAGTCAATAATAAAAGACAAGAAGAAGAAAAACAGTGAGATTTCACCTATATGCAGGATACAGGGGACACAAACAAACAAAAATAATAATAATACAATAGCATTACAATGTGATCCAGACACCAATCTGGGTGCCCTCAAAAAATAACAACTAACATGATTAGAATAGATACATTGTACACACAAGTCTATAGCAGCATTATTCACCACAAAATGTGGTATGGATGGAATCCTGTGTCACTCAGCAAAGAGGACCATGATCTGTGATATGCTCAGGCAGTTTCATTGAAGCATATAACTATAACTACATGGTATTACCTACTACACACAAGGTTATAGGATATGATGATGGGAACCCCCTTGGTATGTGGGTCTAACAATGACATGACTATATAAAGTGGAATATTATTCAGCCTTTAAAAGGATGGAAATAATGTCACATGACATCCTAAGTGAAGTCAATCAGTCACAAAGGAATCAAATTGCCTGATTTCACTAATATAAAATATCTAAAACAGACACACTCATGGAAACAGAATAGAATGGTGGTTGAAAGGGACTGGAAGGATTACAGGTATGAGAAGTTATTGTTTCATGAGTACAGAGCTTCAGATTTGCAAAAGAAAAATCTGGAGATTGGTTGCACAACATAATGATCTACTTAACACTACTGAAATGTACACTTAAAAATAGTGATGATGGTAGCTTTTATATGTGTATTTTACCACAATTAAAAGCAAAAAAGCAACGGCACCTTCTAAAGTGGAGGGGACTGAAAAGTTAAAGAATCTTTCACCCTCTAGTTTGCAATTCTGCCTTAGTAATTAATAAACAGAAAATATATTAAATGAGCCACTGAAAGACTCTAACGCAAACTGGGCAACATCAGATCTTACACAAAACAGCAATGCAGCTCACAAGCCAAAAGCTCTCAAGAGCAGGGAGTATTTCTTATGCTTGCTTTATGCTCCCTGTGCCTCTGGTTATTTATAGACAATTACAAGTGAATAAAGAGAACGTGGCTACTTGGTTTTTTGTTGTTTTTTTTTTCTAACAAAGAAGAACTAGGAAGAAGGACTATGTCAAATACATTTGGTTAGAAAACTGTTATTAAAATAAAAGACTAAAGCAAATATCTTTTTGTTAGAATGATCCAATAATATAAAAGGCCACAAAATTAAAAGCATACAATGGCTTATTGCTGCACATAAACCAAGGGTAGTGATGTTTACTGAATTATTAAATAAGTGATTTTGATAACCTATGATATTAAAGATGATGCAGTCTCATGTATTCTCAGGCAAACTGCCCAAGAGGAGCATCGCCTGAGACAAAATGAATTTGACCACACAAATGGGCTTGACCACACAAGCCCTATTTAACAAAGGAAGGCGTATTTATTCCAAAAATTTTGTTAAAAAAAAAAAGGCATCTTTCCATCCCACCAGGGAATAGAGTTTTAATGAACACACCAAGCAGCTAGGTGACATCTTTATCAGTCCTCATAAACCTTGATTGAACACACAACGATAAGGCCTGTTTAAACTGTCCTCCTCCTGATAACAGGCCTGGAGTCAGCCCGACCTTAGCAACGACTGGGGAAGAGGCCTCGCCAACCCAAGGCGCAGGCTGGGTCTGCACAGGAAGCTGCAAAAACCCAAAGCTCAGTTCAGCTGCTTTATTTGGGGGTGAGGTTAGGGTGCTGGGTAGCTGGGTGCAGATCCGTTCCCCTTCTTTTCCTGGAAGGAGACTCTCCAGACTGACTTTGGCAGTTAGGGGAGTGGAAGAGGCTGCAGAGAAAAGGGTGCTTGCGGCCTTAGTGACCTTTATTAGCGTTTACATCTGCAAACACAGGGAACTAGAGAGGGGGTTTGAAGACTTTGAGGATGGTCAGCTCTGGTTTTCTTTCCACCAGCATCATAAATGAGTGAAAGTACAGAAGATCTAAAGCGAACAGGGAGGCATGGGGGTTTCCCAAACAACCCTCCATCTGATTTCTACAGCCCTTTCCTTTCAGGCATTAGCACATCTCCTGGTTCTTCCTCTCCTCCCCGCCCATTCCGGACCTTCAGCTTGGCCGACCCAGAGTCCACAGCGACCCCCACAGGCGGCTGTTGCCGCCGGCGACTGTAATTCTGCCCAACAGAGGAGGGGCAGGAGTGCTTAGGGGACCGGGAAACCTCAGGCTGGACCCTCAACGGGTGAATTCGGTCACAGACACACACACCTGAGATGGGGGAGTCAGCCTTGGTCCCGTCCCCGCCTTCGCCCACAGAACGGCAGTCCTTCAGTGTGGCCTGTGACTTGGTATCTCCCTCTCCCCCCAGTTTTTCTTTTTTATAACGTTTGCTTCCAGGGGTCATCCTGTCTGTCAGGATGAAGCCACAGGCAGGTTTCCTTGCATTACTAAGATGGCAGTTTGCACAATGATCTCCCGCATATGGGTGACAATCAAATTTCCGCTTCTCTCCACCTACACCTGTCCCTCTAACTTAGTACTCCAGGAAAAAGAGGCCAGGGTCCATTCCTGAGATGCCTTCCTGAAGTCAGTCACCTAGAGCTCTGGTAGAACAGCAGTGGAAAGAAGTTTTCCAGCTGGGAAATTCCAGAGTCCTGTGGAAAACACCGGACCTCTGTGATGTCCAGGGGTTTGTGTCTTCAGATGAGTTTGCAAAAGAACTCAAGCTCTTTCCACCCGGGAGGTAACTAGGAAGCCAGGTCATCTCCAGGGAAACTGGGCTTCAGGACAATAACCTGTCTTTTAAGCTAAGCTCAGCACAGGTACCACGCGAATAATTCCCCTTGGAGACTTTCATGGACTTTATATTTGTAAAGGGGTTTCCCATCACTGTGTCTGCCATAAACCTGCAACCACACAATTTTTATTTTATTGTTTGCAATTTTTTTTTAGTAAAGAAGGAATTTTATGCAGAGAGAGACAAAATCAAGGGAAGCCAAAAAAATACTGAAGCAAAGATTTTGGTTTCATGAGTAATAATTATACATATCAGTATATCTCGCAGACTCAGAACTAGCAGATGAGACTAAAGGGTCATAGATGTGCTTTTGAGGGAAATGTGGCAGGATAGCTAAAGTCTGCAAATGATTTCATGTAGCCACCCAGAGAAGACGCTCAGGGAAGAGAAGACGCTCAGGGAAGAGCAGACTTCCGGAATCCATTCCACAGAGCAGAGACACAGAGGCCACAGCATGCTCAAGTAGTGAGCCATTTAATAGTCACACATTGTTTGGGCAAAAAGCAGGCCTCCAGGAGTCCCAGCCAATTTAATACTATTTTCTTTGTTGCCCTTGTACTCCAGGAGCTTGCCTCTTTCCACACCTTCGCTAGATATAAGCGGCTAAATTATATAAGTAATTTATCTAAATAGGACATTAATAATGTATCTAAACAGGACCCCATTAGTAGTGATACCAGGTATTCACTAGAGTTGGCCCAGGCTAACAGGACATAAGATCATCCTACCCACTCCCCTGCAGGATCCGGAGATATTCATCCCTCCAAAGCCTTGCCTCATATCACTCAACCTAGATTATTTTCCAGCTTTGCCTCTTCTCTATGACAGTTCAGTATATCAAGGTCTGGTTTGTTAGCATTTCAGTCAACCCTTCCTCCAGTAATATTTCTTATTCACTAATAATGTAGTGGGCATTGTGGCATCTGCTGATCTCCTTGAGGAGCTGGTGGGATTTATGCACAGGTTGGGATTAAAATCTGGGCTTCACTGTGAAATGGTACCTCGATTTCCTAACCCATCAAATGGGATTAGTAGAGTAACTTCTATGTAGGAATGTTGTGAGTATTAAATGAGTTGGTGCAAATAAAGCACCTGGCACAGAAAATGTGCTCTATGTTACTGTAATCAACAAGAGTCACCTTTCTGACTTAACCCTTTCATTCTTCATGAGTCAGCTCCCTGTAAATATAGCTCTGGCTCTAAAACACCCTCCTCATCTATTCTGCTCACTGACTATCACAACCAGGACATTTGGAAGATTTGAAAAAACAGAAACAAAGCACATCTTTGCCTCTTGAGAATTTTGCAGTCAATGAAGAAGAAAGACAGTCATGATTGGAAATCAAGAGCCACATACTTTAAAATCCAGTACTAATAATTTCGACTACATGTTAAAAATCATAGAAAGTATTTTTTTAAGGGAAGAAAAATAATAATTCTGCCACTTACCTGTTCAAGATTTTAGAAGGTAAAGCAAGGAACACAGAATATTGATAAATGTTTCACCCTCCAGCAAATTATACGTGAATAGCTGTGAATACTCAGGTTAGTAGTTAAGGTATATTCTGTGTTTACTGTGTCTCACGTGATTTACCAAGAACTCCATGAGTTGGTTTGGGCCAACATGTCTTCATGGGAGAAACACTTGAGCTAGGACTATAAAGGATTAAGGGACGCAGATGGAGAGAAAGGAGCAGGGCTTCTTATGACACAAAAGAGAAAATTTCAGTTCTGGAGGTGGAAGCCAATTTTTTGTCTCCAGTCCAAGTTTTGGATTGGAGACAAAGAACAGAATGAATAAACTTAAAAGTAAAGCAAATTATTTTTCTTTTTGTGTATAGTTCACATCTCCTCTGTAGCCTGCAGTGACTACTGAGAGCAAATATTCATCCAAAAAAGGACAAAAACTTATGATCTTGAACTTCAAAATGGGATGACTTCCTAGGCATAAACAAGCAGGCCGACCTACATCCTCACTTCATGGGGCTTTGTGTAACTGACGTATTCATAACACAAGCTACAGTGAGACTCCATGGAAAATAAAACAAGTCAATCTAAGTAAATTCCTTCCACCCTGTCTTTCCTATCTCCTGACCTCTGCAGTGTTCCCTCCAAAACCAGCAGTCAGATCTCAGGAATCAACCTGAAAGCAGCACTCCAGAGTCTTAAATTTGACTTTTGAATAAGCAAGAATAAAAGAATAATAATCAGAGAGAGACAGAGAGATTGAGATTATTAGAATTAAAGTCAGAAAAAGAAAATACAAACATGGCTTCCTGTAATATAGACTCTCTGTCAGAGAAATTATGTGAACTGTATCAACTGTGAGAAAGTTAAGGTTAAACTGGCAGGAAATTAACATGTCATGTCACACCATAGCATTTTTCAGATAAAAATTCTTCATTGAACTTTATTCCAGAGAAGCCCAAATCTCCCTCCTCAGCTCATACACGAGGCTAGAATGGACAGGTAGCACTTCTTGATTTGTCAGACAACTATGTTTCCAGGCTCTTAAAATGTACAAGGCTCTGTGCAAGGTCAGGGGAGAGAAGAGGGGGCAAACACACCTGCCTTCTGAGACCCTCTATCCCTAGGGATTTGCGTTTCTCCTACAATCTTCTCTTATACTCAGTTTTTTCCTATGCTCTCACTTCAGTTACTCAAGGTAAACTGTTAGCAGTACAAGCCCTCCTATGTTGTTCAGTTCATGCTAATTTGTAGATCACCCCAAAGTCTTTATTAATAACTATCCCTGGAATCTCACATCATAGACTACAGTGTTTCTACATGATCCTCCCAGCAAGTTTTGGATTACCTATCACCATCATCACTACTTTGCTTGTGAGACAACTCCAGCATCAAAGAGGTTAAGGGAATTGATATCGGGTCGGGGCACGAGGCAAAAGCCTCCAAATTGCAAACCCCAAGGTCCGTTTCACCTGCGCCTAGCAGTTGCCACTCCAAATTACCAATTAACAACAGGGTTTTATTAACAAGGGAGCTAACAGGGAGAACAAAACGTCGTGAAAGCCGCACGTGGCAGTTATCTTACCCCAGTCACCATTCTCAGACCCAAAGGTCCCCAAG
>PVHY01025057.1:0-18978 GCA_004024945.1 Uropsilus gracilis | reverse complement strand
GATCCCTAGCCCCGGCCACTTCATAGGCTGAAGCTTACAGGCATGAGCCACCGTGCCCGGCCTGGTCTTGCCATTTTTGACCATGGAACCGCAGGCTACTGTTGCCTGGGGTACCACAATCCCCAGGGGTCAAGCAATCCCCAGCCTCAGCTTCCCAGGTAGCTAGGATTACAGGCTAGCACCACTACGCCCAGCTATTTTTTTGGGACTAGGTCTTGCTGCGTTCCTCTGGTGGGACTCGAATAACAATCCCTGGCCTCGGTCGTGGCTTCCCAGGCTGCCACCTACGGGCATGTGCCACCATGCCTGGCCTCATTAAGACATTTCTAATCAGCATAGAAATTAAATTATGTATGTTTCCTATTTGGTTTTTTAAGTTGTATCTAATAAGTTAGTAGTAGAAGTTTAATATATCCATTAAGTTTTAATTGCTGAAATTTTGTGCTTTGTGATTTAGTTTGTAATTTAAAAGTTACTTTCCTTTCTAAGTCAACTAGCTTTATTATTTTTAATTTTTAGAGACTAGCTAATTCCAAAAGTTATCTTGTTAAAATATGCTTGTAATTACAGACACTCCTTCCAGTCTTGAGCTTTGACTTACATCTGGTGTAGATATTTGCTCCTAGAACATGGTATGACTGATTTCTAGTGAAAAAGTGTCTACTTTAACTTTTGAGTTACATTGTATAAGTAGCTTTTCCCCAACCTTATTAGCATCTTTAGCATCCTTGGCAAGTATGTTTTATTTGTGCAGTAAAGGCACTTCAGCAATATTGCTGAAGTCTAGGACCTGATAATTCCTGGAAGCTTACTTTTGTCATACAGCAAAACATTTTGTTAAATGGAACTTAGTACTTCAAAATCAGTGAATACATATCAAATGTAAGAAAGATGTTTTGGTTAGCACTCATTCCTAAAACATAAATTTGTGAGGTTTCTTAAGAAGGAAACATACCAAAAAAAAAAAAAAAAAAAGGAAACATACTTGCATTGGGGAAAATGCTATTGATATTAGATTTTAAAATCATACAAGTGAAAAGTTTCTTGAAAACAACTAGATTACAAGTACTTTTTCTGAGGAATGGAAATATGCCAGCTTTAAGAGTATGTATGTAATTCTTATATAGCTACTTATTTATTGTAATACATTTTTTTCTGTAAATAGAACTATGTAAAAACATTTTTGCCAATTAAGGTTGTAGACTTAGACCGGGCACCGTGGCGCATGCCTGTAAGCGGCAGCCTAGGAAGCCGCGGCTGGAACCAGGAATCATGGTTAGTGTCCCGCCTGGGGCAACGTAGCTAGACCTAATTCCAAAAAATTAGCTGGGTGTGGTGGTGTGCGCTTGTAATCCCAGCTACCTGGGAAGCTGAGGCTGAGGATTGCTTGAGTCTCTGGTACCCTGGGCAATGTGAGCCTGTGATTCCATGGGCAAAAATAGCGAGACCTAGTCTCAAAAAAAAAAAAAAATTGTAGACTTAATTTCTTTGATTAGTAAGATATATTCTGATTATTTTCTCTCTGATGTTAATAAAATTTTCATTTTATTTTTTTTTAAACCTTATTCTTAAATTTAGGGGCAGAGATTATGGGTTTTAGATTTAGGAGTAGGGAAGGAAACTTTGCCAGTTTCTCGTGAAGTTTGATGCTACCCTACTGATGGTATATGGGCGATAATCATAATGGCTAGCTTTTATGGGATACTTACTATATACTAGCATTATTCTTAGTACATTTTCAGTGGGAGAGCAGCATCAGAGAGAGTAACATATCTGAGTTCAGAAGTCATAAAATTATTAAAAGGGAAAGCCAGGATTTGAGTAGTCTGTCTGTATAGTTCATTCTGCTGCCTAGTCTAAGTAATATATCTCATACTTTAAAGTGCACTATTTGGGAGGGAGTTGGTTAGTAAACTCTGTTTTTGTATGTAAGTTGTATTATTTTACCACCAGTCTATTTAGGTTTTTAATACTTTCAGTGTTTGAACCATTTGCATTATGGTCAATAAAGTTTTTACAGAGGATGCTTTGTTTTTTAGCTTTATAAAATGTTATAGTTAAGGGTGGGGAAAGCACCTTGTAGAACATTTATACCCAATACCACTTCAATTTTGTCATCAATAAATTTATATAATCACTTTTAAGAGCATTTGAGGATACTTGAAATCTGGATGATAAGATATAGGTGGTTGTGTTTCTAATTACATAGTTCTTAGGTAATCAGGAAATAAAAATTCATTGTTAAGGGCATATTATCTTTAGTAAATAATATCCTAGTAACTTGGAACAAAGTTGCAGGAAGTAAAATAGAATTATAAAAAGATAGCTCCTACGGTATCAGGAAAACCAAATTTGGTCGTTTATGTTTCATAGAATTGGCTGCATGTAGATGATTGTTGGGTCTTTATTTTCCTTCCAATTTATTTTTTTAATTTTGAAAATTAGTTGTCTGTTTTCACATTTTATAGGCCCAATCCACTTACTGCTTTACCAGTTTTACACACTGGTGTTTATTTGATATACTGTATTTATATTTTCCTAACTTTTTATCTTGAAAAAACTTTGCTTTCTAAAAGGTTGAAAGACTATATAATCTCATGCTTCAATACCTTTCACCTAAATTTATTAATGATTATCTTTTGCCACTTTTGCTTTATGTCATGTATACTTTTTTTCCCCTTAAGTATTTGAAAATAAGTTTTACCCCTAAATATTTCACTATGCATCTCTTAAGGGTATAAGAACATTGTCTTGTATAGCCAAGAAGGTTAGTTTCTCTTAAATGTAGGGATGTTCAAATTTCCTATGGAGTGAATTTGTGAATTCTAGGCAACATATGAATTCACTGTATTTTGTGAAGACCAGAATTCTGGAAACTACAAGACCAGAAAGTGAAATGCTATTCGTGTGCAATTATTCGTTGGCAAAAGAAAGTAACAGAGAAGGAAAATGTTGACAGAATGGTTATATTACAAGATGAAACTTTTATGTAGGAGCAGTGGGTACAATAACATAATGGCCTAGAGGTTATCAAATCACTGTGACCTTTTAGGACAAAGGAGTAAAGGATGAATCTGACTCAAAAAGCTTACAAGCACGAGCCACCGTGCCCAGCCTAGCAAATCATTATTTTTGTATTTTCTGTTAATTGAAAAATTAGGCAGATTGGATGAGTTAGAATATTTCCTATAAAAACTGTTGATTTTTCTCAATCCTGTGTCCCTATTTCTTTTTCTTTTATTAATTTAAATGATATATGTATATATATTTCACATCTTTGTATTCCCCAAGGATCACCCACCACCTCTTCTCCCTGACTGCTCTCCCCCCCCCCCAGTTGTGTACTTTAGTTTGGATGTCATCTTGTCTTCTTCCTGGCGTTTTGTTTGTTTTTTCCTATGTCCCATATATTAGTGAAACCATTTCATTTCTTTTTCTTTCTGACTTTGTTTCTGACTTGTTTCTTCTAAGTACATCCATGTTATCAATTGTCATTTTTAATTGATGAGTAATATTCCACTGTGTATATACACCACATTTTTTTTTTTTTTAAATCCATTCATCTATTTTGGAACACTTGGGTTGTTTTCACGTTCTTGAAATTATAAATAATGTTGCAGTAAGCATCTGAGCACAGATGTCCCTTTGTATAAGTATTGAGATCTCCTTTGGGTAGATTCCCAGAAGAGCAATTGTTGGGTCAAATGGTAGTTCCATTTTCATTAGTTTGAAGGTCCTCCATACGACTTTGCAGAGTGGCTGGACAAGTTTACATTCCCACCAGCAGTGTAAGAGTGTTCTTTTCTCTCCACATCCATGCCAGCACTTGTTGTTGCCATTTTTTTTGATGTGGACCATTCTTACTGGTGTAGGGTGGTATCATTGTGGTTTTGTTTTGCATTTCCCTGATTGCTAGTGATGTTGAGCATTTTTTTCATGTGCCTGTTGGCCATTTGTACTTCCTATTTGGAGAAGTGTCTTTTTAGTTCTCTCCATTTTTTGACTGGGTTTCTAGTTTTGCTTTTGCTCAGTTGTGTGAATTTCTTGTGGATCTTTGTCAGTCTTGTGGAGGGTAAAATTTTTTTCCTATTTGGTTGGGTTCCTTTTTGTTTTTTCTGTTGTCTCTTTTGCTGTACAGAAGTTTTTTAGTTTGATGTAGTCCCAGCTGTTCATGTTTTACTTCTTCTTCTTCTTTTTTTTTTTTTTTTGAGACTAGGTCTTGCTATTTTTGCCTGTGGAATCGCAGGCTCTTGTTGCCCGGGGTACCACAGACTCAAGCAATCCCTAGCCTCAGCTTCCCAGGTAGCTGGGATTACAGGCACGTGCCACCATGCCCAGCTATTTTTTTTGGAACTAGGTCTCGCTATGGGCCCCAGGCAGGGCTCGAACCGCGATCCCTAGCCCCGGCCACTTCATAGGCTGAAGCTTACAAGCACGAGCCACCATGCCCGGCCATGTTTTACTTCTTTTTTTTTGCCATCTGTAGATGTGTCCAGAAAGGAATTTCTGAATTGTAATTCATGGAGGGTTTTACCCAAGTTTTCCTCTATGTATTTTATGGTTTCAGCTCTTACATCCAAGTCTTTTATCCATTTTGAGTTGGTTTTTGTACATGGTGTGAGGGAGTTGTTTTGGTTCATTTTTTGCATGTTTTGGTCCTGTTTTTCTAGCACCATTTATTGAAGAGACTCTCTGTTTCATTGTACATTTTTCACTCTTTTGTCAAAGATTAGTTGACTATATATTTGTGGTTTTATTTCAGGGCACCCAATTCTGTTCCATTGGTCTGATTGTTATTGTACCGGTACCATGCTGTTTTAATTATATGGCTTTGTAGTATAATTTGAAGTCTGGAGTAGTTAAGCCTCTGTTTTCTCTTTTTTTTGGTCATGTGGCTTTATGATATTTGAGGTCTTTTGTTATTCCATATGAATTTCTGTAATTTTTGTTCTATCTCTTTAAAAAGCATCACTGGAATTTTTATAGAGATTGAATTGAATCTGTAGATTGCTTTTGGTAGGATGGCTATTTTGATGATATTAATTCTTTGAATCCATGAGCAGGGGATGTCTTTTCATTTCCTTATATCTTCTTCTATCTCTTTTAGCAGTGTTTTGAAGTTCTCTTTGTATAGTATTTTCATGTATTTTGTTAGGTTTATTCCCAGGTATTTAGTTTTTTGGTGGGGTGGTAACTGGGATTTAAAAAAAAAATTGATTTCCAGAAGTTGAATCATCCCTGTGCCCCTGGGATAAATCCCACTTGGTCAAGGTGAATAATGCTTTTCATGCATCGTTGGATTCGATTTGCTAGGATTTTATTTAAAATTTTTGTGTCCGTATTCATTAAGGAAATTGGTCTATAGTTTTCTTTCTTAGTGCTGTCTTTACTTAGTTTTGGTATGAGTGTAATATTTGCTTCGTAAAATATGTTTGGCACTTTGCCTTCTTTCTCAATTTTTTGGAAAAGTTTTAGTAATGCAGATGTTATTTCATCTTTGAATATCTGTAGAATTCATTTGTGAAGCCATCTGATCCTGGCCTCTTGTTTTTAGGGAGAATTTTGATAACTGCTTCAATTTTGCTGCTTGTGATTGGTTTGTTTCTCTATTTCTTCTTTGTTCAATTTTGGGTAGCTGTATCTTTCTAGTAACCTGTCCATCTCATCCAGGTTGTTGTATTTGTTTGCAGATAGATGTTCATAGTAATCTTCCATTATCCTTTGGATTTCTACTGTGTCCATTGTAATTTCTCCTTTTTCGTTTGTGATCCTGTTTGAGTGTTCTCTCTGCTTTTCTTTGTGAGCTTTGCATGGTGTTTAGCAATTTTATTTATTTTTCCAAAGAACCGGTTTTTGGTTTTGTTGATCTTTTGGATAGTCTTTTTGATTTCAAGATTATTTGTTTCTGCTTTTATTTTTATTATTTCCTGTCTTCTGCTGGGTTTTGGATTTTTTGTTGTTTCTTTTCTAACTCTTCGAGTTGGGAGATTAGATTATTTCTTTGATAAGTTTCTTGCTTTTTGCTATGAGCCTGTATTGCTATGAACCTTCCTCTTAAAATTGCTTTTGCTGAGTCCCAGACATTTTGGATTGTTATTTCTTCTTTGCCATTTGTTTCGAAGTAGGTTTTAATTCCTTCTTTAATTTCCTCATTTACCCAGTCTCCATGTATTGGTCACTCTTATTGGCTTCTTTTTATTGTTAATTTCTAGTTTGATGCCTTTATGATCAGAGAAAAAAGTTGGTACTATTTTAAACTTCGTATATTTATTAATGTTTGTCTTCTGTCCTGATTTTTGAGAATGATCCCTGTGCATTTGAGAGGTCGGTGTATTCCTTTCTTTAGGGGTGCAGTGTCCTTGTAGATATCTATTAGGTCCATTTGGTCAAGGTGTTCGTTTAGTGCTTTTGTGTCTTTGTCTCGTTGATTTGTTCTTTGATGAGGGGGCTGTTGAAACCACCTACCACATGTATATTTTTACTGATGTCTGTTTTCAGTGCTATTAACAGTTGTCTGATGAATTTTGGTGCTCCCTCATTTGGTGAATATGTTAATTTAATTGTTATGTCTTTGTGATGTATTGACCTTTTTACCATTATATAGTGTCCTTTATCTTTTGTCATCTTTTTTAGCCCCAAATCTGCTTTATCTGCTACTAATATGGCTACCCCTGCCTTCTTCTGGGGTTTGTTTACTTGCGGAATTGTTTTCCAGCCTTTTACTTTTAGATTATGCTTATCATTAAAGTTCAGGTGAGTTTCTTGTAGACAGCAGAATGTTGTGTTCTGTTTTTGATCCAGTGAGCTACTCTGTTTCTTTTTTTTCTTTTTTTTTTTTTTTTGAGACTAGGTCTTGCTACTTTTGCCCATGGAACTGCAGGCTCTTTTTGCCCAGGGTACCACAGACTCAAGCAATCCCCAGCCTCAGCTTCCCAGGTAGCTGGGATTACAGGCGCGCACCACCACGCCCAGCTAATTTTCTTGGAACTAGGTCTCACTACCGGCTCCAATCGGGACTGGAACTGCGATCCCTAGCCCCGGCCACTTCATAGGCTGAAGCTTACAAGCACGAGCCACCGTGCCCAGCCTACTCTGTTTCTTTTGACTGGTGCATTTAAACCATTAACATTTAGGGTGATTATTGATATTTGAGGGTCTGAGGTTATCATTTTGGTAGTCATTTTGAGGTTCTTCTAACTAGTTTTTTCTGTTGCTTCAAGTCAGTTTTCTATTGGTTTAGTCTTAGGGTTTCTTGTAGAGTTTTTTGAAGTGGAGGTTTGGTAGTGGCGAATTTCTGGAGACTTAGTCTGTAAAGATTCTTATTTTTCCATCATAGAAGGAGATCTTCACAGATCTCCTTCTGATCTAGAGTATTCTTGGCGGGCATTTGTTTTCTTGGAGTTTTTTGAATATGTGACTCCAGTCTCTTTTTGCCTGAAGTGTTTCTTCAGAGAAGTCTGAGGTCAGTCTGATAGGTTTTCCTTTGTATGTTATCTGTTTCCTTTCTCTGGTCAGTTTCATTATTTTTTCCTTATCTTGGACTCTGGGAAATTTTACAATTATGTGTCTTGCCATGTTTTTCTTTTCATTAAAGTAGTTTAGGGTTCTTTTGGCTTCCAGTGTATCTATTTCCATTTCTCTTTTCAGGTTAGGGAAATTCTCCTCTATTATTTCTTTAAATAGGTTTTCAGACCCCTTGACTCTTCTGGGATCCTGATTACTCTTATGTTTCCTTTCTTCAAAGAGTGTGAAAGAACTCTGAGTTTTCCTTCAGTCTTCTTTATTTGTATTTCTTTTTTTTAATCTTCGTTGAACCTTTTGATTTTAGTGTCTTTGAGATAGTGATCCATTCTTCTATTTTTGTTAATATATTTTCATGGGTTTTTCCATTTTTTATTTCTTCTAGTGTTCATTTTTACTCCAGGGTTTCTATTTGCCTCTTTCTTAGGGATTCATTCTCTTCCTTCAGTTCTTCAATTTAATGCATTCATCTTTATATATTTCTACTCCTTGCACTTTTGTGAATTTGAGATTGAGGTCTTCTCTTAACTCTTTGAGTACCTTGTCTTACTGAGCTTGAATTCCTTCTCTGACAGGCCATTTCTTCTAAGTCATTGTTATTGGGGTCTGGGGATTGCCTTTCCTTCAAGGGTGAATTAGGTCCTGAGGGCTAACTTGAACATTTGCAGTTTTTCTATTTCTTGTTGTTTGTTTTTGCATTTGATAAATTCATTGGGCCACATTGGAGCTTGTATTGGTTGGCATGGTCTTTAGAGTATTTTGCAAGGTTGTCTTTTGCTGAAGTTGGAGAAGCAGTTAGCTTCTTCACTTTCTGTTCCTGATTTTTTGTGCTTTTATTTTTTTTATTATCGGTTCACTTTTTGTAGCTGTGTGTTCTCAATCCAATGTTGTGATTCTTATTGGGTTCCTTTTCTGTGCCAGCACCTCCACAGGATTCTAAACTCCTTTGGTGGCTCACCTTTGAATTTAACAACAGGTGGCAGGGGGTGTCTAGCAGAAGCCCTTCCTTCTGACTGCTTGTCCCGGGAGGGAGTTGAGTCCGAGCCTCAGGTGGGGTGGGAGGAGTGAGAATGACTAGATGCTGTGGTGTCCATAGGACCCCAAACTCCTTTGGTGGCTCACCTGTGAATTTAGTGTCCCTATTTCTTTTTTCTTTCTTTTTTTTTTTTTTTTTGAGACTAGGTCTCGCTATTTTGCCCGTGGAACTGCAGGCTTTCATTGCCTGTGGTACCACAGACTCAAGCAGTTCCCAGCCTCAGCTTCCCAGGTAGCTGGGATTACAGACGTGCGCCACCATGCCCAGCTATTTTTTTGGAACTAGGTCAGGCTATGTTGTCCCAAGCGGGACTTGAATTGCGATTTCTAGCCCCAGCCACTTCATAGGCTGAAGCTTACAGGCACGAGCCACCATGCCTGGCCCTATTTCTTAAAATGTTGTTTTAAAGCATTTAGCAGTTGTCATTCACTGCCAGTTCAGTTCAGGGAAAATGTGTAATGTTCTTGGTTATCTGGTTATACCCAGTCAAATGTGAAATTTCACTACCTTATTAAGATGAAATTTTTATTTTTATTTATTTATTTTTTTAGAGACTAGGTCTTTCTATGTTGCCTGGTGTCGCCTTGAACCTGAGGACTCAAGTGATCCCTAGCCTCAGCCTCCTAGGTAGCTGGGATTACAGGCATGTGTCACCATGCCCGGCAAAGATGAAATTTTTAAAAGCGCAATTTCTTTTTAGGGTAAATTTAGAATCACAGAATGTTGGCGCTAAAAGAAAGTTTTGTATTCTTGTCACTTAAATTACTCTGTGCCTCATTGTAAGATTGGACTTGCTCCATTATGGTTATGTGTTATAATTGAGATATTCATTCATTAATTTAGCCATAATTTTTGTATTCTTCCAGTTATGTACACTATACTGACCTAAGTCCATATATATGTTAACTCATTTAATCCTCATAACATTATTATTAGATATTAGTGTTGCAATTTCACCAGGGAAATTGAGGCACAGAGAGACAGCTTGTCCAAAATCACTCAGCTAATAAGTGGCAAGACTGGGGTTTTATTTATTTATTTTTTAATTTTTTAAATTTTGTGATTATTATACAATATTGGTCATGTTTGCATGGTTGTGCTGTACCTCTTATTCTCCACTCCCATTCAAGACTGGGGTTTTAACCCATGAAAGTTAGTTGTTAAAAATAAAGATGATGCTTGGGGTCGGGCACAGTGGTGCATGCCTTTAATCGCAGCCTATGGAGTGAGACCAAGCTAGGAATTTCTTGAGCCTGCAGGTTTGAGACCCACCTGGAGCAACATAGTAAGACCTAGTCTCAAAAAATAGCTGGGCGTGGTGGCACACGCTGTAATCCCAGCTACCGGAGAAGCTTGAGACTGGGGATCGCTTGAGTCTGTGGTACCCCGTCAATGTGAACCTGCGGTTCCCTGGGCAAAATAGCGAGACCTAGTCTCAAAAAAAAAGATAACGCTTGCTAGATTGTTGGGACATAAACTAAGATATACTGACGATGTGCTTGACTATTGAAAAGCTTAATTCCAACAAGAATATGAGTGCTCTAGCTTCATGCAAAATGGTGTGAGACCTACTTGGGTAAATGCAAAGACAAATCTCTGAAATGCACTTGTAGTGCCAGTAACTTATCTGGTGAATAGATCAATAGTAATTTTATTTTTAATAAATTGCATTTTGTAAATGCTAGGCCTGTTAGAAATTCTGATACTTTTTGAGACTAGGTCTTGCTATTTTTGCCCATGGAACCGCAGGCTCTCGTTGCCTGGGGTACCACAGACTCAAGCCATCCCCAGCCTCAGCTTCCCAGGTAGCTGGGATTACAGGCGTGCACCACCATGCCCAGCTATTTTTTTGGAACTAGGTCTCGCTACTGACTCCAGGCGGGCCTCGAACCGCAGTCCCTAGCCCCGGCCGCTTCATAGGCTGAAGCTTATAAGCACGAGCCACATTGCCCAGCCTAGATCACATACTTTCTGATGATTGATTTTGTGTCTCTCTTATCAGTAAGGTATAGGTTGCTTTATTCATAAAGGGAGGAAATATCTGTGAAGCATTGGGTGGATTCATTAATTCTTACATCATGCATTTATTGAGTACCTATTTTCTGTCTGAGATACTGCGGGTGTGTCAGTGAACAAAACAAAGTCCTTGTTCTCAAAAACTTATATTCTAGAGGTGGGAGAGAGATTTATCAATAAAAACAATATAAAGGAAAAGAGCAGGGAGTTGAAATGAGAATGACTAGGACATAAGGCAGGATGATCAGAGAAAACTTTTGAAGAAATTGCATAGATTTCTAAATGTCCCTGTTTGGGTCAAGTTACAGTACGGAGAGTTTGGGCAGAGTTACAGTAAGGAGATTATTGTGACTATAAGGGAAGAGTATTAGCTCAGAGGAGAGATACAGGAATGGAGTGGGGGAAATGCAAGTTCTTGGAGGATCACATGAAACCTTAAAGCCATGGTTAAGGCTTTAAGGCAGTTGAGCAGAGATGTGATGTGGCATGACTTGACTTGAACATTAATTTTGTTGCTGTTTGAAAATGAGGGGGGTGAGGAAACGGGCAAGAATGTAAGCAGAAAGCCCAGTCATTTCTTGTGGCTATCTAGAACTTTCTGAACCTTGCTGTGTTAGGCACATTTTCATCATTTTCAATTCTATTGCATTCAGATTCCCAGCCTTTCATTTACAGATGGGACACAGGTTAGTAACTAGTGTTCTGATCTGGTCTCCTTTAATTTGAAACATCATTGGAGACTGGATTCTGAACTGAGCAGTTAATGTTTGCCTGCCTAAGTTTTCTTAATAGTATATGTCTTTCAGAGTTATGACACATTTTTCAATAATTATTGTAAGGTGATTCTGGTGCAAACATGACTTTTGAGAGCCTGGGCAATGTTGGTATTTTGGGGGTAATTATGTTGTGTATCCTTAGCTTCTGGTGGTATCTGGATAGTCTTCATGAAGATAAAACTGGGGAAGATTTTAGTATTATAATTTTTATTTTTTGAGACTAGGTCTTGCAACTTTTGCCTGTGGAACTACAGGCTCATGTTGCCTGGGGTACCATGGACTCAAGCATTCCCTAGCCTCAGCTTCCCAGGTAGCTGGGATTACAGGCACGTGCCACCACGCCCAGCTGTTTTTGGGAACTAGGTCTCGTTAAGTTGCCCTGAGCAGGACTTGAACCTCAATCCCTGGTCTTCCCCGCGGCTTCCTAGGCTGCCGTTTACAGGCATGTGCCACCGTGCCGGATAGATTTTAGTATGCGCCACCGTACCGGATAGATTTTAGTATTATCAAGCAATAGCATTTTACTTCAAATGAGAGATTGTTGCATGAAAAAGTATGGGAAATGAAAGATCACAGTAGAGAACACTTTAATGTTTATGGAAAAGTCTATAGGTTATGGGTTAAGTTTCTTATACATAGTGCTTGGCATGTTGATTCTCAAGGAATACAAAGTATAGAATTTGTATATGTCCAGTGTTACTTTGCCTGATTCATGGTTTCTCTTGGTTTAAGCATTGTATTACAGTTTAAGCATTGTTAGTGCTAGGGCATATATGTTTATAGGTTGGTGGAACTTGGGAGAGTCAAGCAAGTAACAGACATTAGGAATAGAGTAGTTGACTAGGAATTGGAGTAGATAATAAGGCGGCTTGGAATTAGGAAATCTATCTAGATGATCTGTAATCAATATAAAGGAGAAAAGGTCAGAGACCAAGGTTTCTTGAGATAGAATTGAGGAGATGGGAGAGGTTTTTTAAAACTGCTTCAGTGAGATTTGGTGATAGAACTGCATTCTGTGCCTATGTTTTGAGCTTTTGACTGGTTGCTAAACTATGGGAACAAATCTCAGTCGAATAGGTCCAGACTCTGCATGAGGGAACAGGCAATTTTGTGGTATCTCACTGAGGTAAGTAGTGCAAGGGTTGAGATTGGCATGAGCTCCTGTGGAGTAAACAGTGCCAGTTCAATCACTAGCTGTGGAAATCAAGGGTATACATACATATATATAGGCCTATAAAAATACATACTTTTTTAGTATTTCATTACATGTTTTTCCATATCTTAGAGGTCGATGTCACTTTAGTTTTTTAAAGGTTCTTACCATAGAGTGCAGTTTGACAAGTTTTTCTTTTCAGGTTTTTTGTAGTCAAACTAAAAAACATGAATGGTGATTTGTGTTGTTTCTGGTGATGATAGAAATATTGTAGATAATTGAAGTCATAGAAACCAAAATTATCTCCTTAGCACTGCTTCCTGTTTGCTGTTTGTATGACCTTTGGCTTGTTACTTAGCCCTCAGATCTCAGTTTTCTTTAACAGGGGCTAGTAGTTTTCCCTTTGTAGCTTTGTTGGATGGATTAAATGAAAAAGTATAGAGTCTGACAGACAGCAAACTGCTCAGTAAATTTTAACTATCATCACAATTTATACATATTGTTTAAGCAGTAAGTTTAGACAGGATTTTTTTTTTTTTTGGTCTTTGTACATTGAGAAAGATTTACATTTAAAAACATATGCAGTTTTTGATTTTTGGTTTTCTGTTCAAAGATACGAAATTTAAAAGTTTTTAAAAGACACATGTCTTAGCCAAATTTTTGTGTGCATTTAAAAGTACTAGACTTCTAAAATGGACTGGAAAGAGCAAGGTTAGTCTAATATCAGGAATATATTATATGAAGAAAAACTAAAGGTATTATTGAAACCAAGAACTAAATAAAAATGTTCACACTGTTACTTAGCATGGCTTACAGCTAGTGTTAAGTTTTTTTTAAAAAAAGTATAGGTAGATGAATAAAAGATGTAATATGGAAAGCAGAAATAACAATATACCAATAAAAATAATTTCAGAATTTTGCAGAATCAAGGGGTTCCTATATCTCCTGCAGAGACATGGAGCTCAAGTTAGAAGACTCTGTAGAGATTCAAAAAAAAAAAGATGGGTTGTAAGCAGTCAGCGCTAATAAAAGTAGAGTGACTTCCTACAGATTTTATATCTATTTTGTAATGCTTTGCCTATTCAGTTCTGCCTTGGTAGTATCAGTGCAATGAGGGAAAATACCATGTATCTTCCACCTTGATTCAGCATTTAAAAAAAAAAAATTTTTTTTTTTTTTTTTTTTTTTGTGACTGTTGCTTGGGGAACTGCAGACTCATGTTGCCCGGGATACCATAAACTCAAGTGATCCTCTGCGTATGCCTCTCAGGTAGCTGGGATTACAGGTGTGTGCCACCACACCCAGCTATTTTTTGAGAGTAGGTCTCGCTATGTTGCCTGGGTGGGTCTTGAACCTGCAGACTCAAGCAATTCCTAGTCACGGCCTCCCTTACTAGGCTGGGATTAAAGGCGCACACCACCGCACCTGACCTAAAATTTTTCTTAACTTTTGTGTTATCATTTCCATATTGTAAAATTGAGTGTTTAATTTTGAGAAATGCACATATTTTAAAAATATCATTATCATACTATAAAGCATTTATATGAACCCATAATGTTCCTTTGTACTCTATAAAGTTTGTTAAAAATACTTTTTAATTTTTCTTTTGATTTCTTCTTTGATTTATAGGCTACTTATAAATATATTAAAGTTCCTAATATTTGGGGGTGTCCCCAAAACCTGTCACTGATTTTTTTTGTCACTTCAGTCCTTTAAAAATCTATGAACGCATGCTTCATGGTCTAGACTTAAGTCAATTTTGGTGATTATTCCATGTGTTCTTGAAAAGAATTTGTATTCTGTTGTTGAGTGAATACGTGTAAATGTTATTTGGGTCAGGTTGTTTGATAATATTTTCTATGTCTGTATTTTTGTCTACTTGCTTAGTGAGAACCATTAGGATTTCCAGTAAGGTGCATTTATTTGCTTATTATTGTTCTGTAAACTTTTACTCAAGTGCTTTGAAGCTCTGTTGTGTGCATACACATATAGGATTAGGTTAGGATTGTTATATCCTTTCAAGTTGTGAAATGTCCTTTATACCTCACAGTGATTTTTCTTGAAATTTTCTTTGGCTGTTATTGCTATAGCTACTCCATCTTTTTTTCCCTCCCTCAAGTTTTAGATATTTATTAACCCCAACACAATAACACCAACATGATTTCATGCATTGAGAGGAAATATTTCCTGGTTAAAATTGTGTGAATGGCTTGGAAAACCTTCATTTTAGGTAGCTTTATAGTGAAATATTTCATATAGATGTCTATACATTCTTTGTTCATTTTGCTGTCATCTACATTTACTGAGTAAAAATCATATTCATCATTGGAACCCAATTTGTTTCAAGATTCCAGGTTATTCTTTCTGTCCCAGTGGGCATCCTGACTAACAAAGCCAGGCATATGATATACAGTGCTGCTCTAGTACCTGTGGTCCCAGTAAATACAAGAAGGAAGTCAAGATCTAGGATGCGCCTGATTGAGGATCCGATGGAGCATGGTTGCAGGAGATACTTGGACCAGGAAGGAGAGGAGAATACATCTGCAAAAGCTAGGACTAAATGTCTTCTAACCATTCCATCATTGTATTAGAATTTGGGTGATACAATTTTCCCTATTTTCTTAATTTTAACTTACCTTTATATTTGTGTTTCAAATATCTTTTAGACAGCATGTATCTATATTTTCCTTTATTTTTAAATAAGAAAATGACAGTTTTTGCCTTTTAATTGTTTTAGGTCACTTTTAATGTAATTGTTGATATGGTTGAGTTTAAAATTATCAACTGACTTTGTTCTTTGCAGTTCCATCTGTTCAGTTTTTTTTTTTTTTTAATCCCCTCTCTTTTCCTGCATACTTTGGGATTAGTTTACTTATTAAAAAATTCATTTTAATATCTGCTATTGACTCACATGACTTTATTAATATATATTAGAAATTGTACAGTATTCATCTATGACTTATTGTGTATCTTCAAGTGACATATTACATTTACGGTGTAGCCTTATTTCCATTTCTCCTTTTCTCCGTTGTGCTGTTGTCATATGTTTTAATTCTGTACGTATGTAAGTATCACAATATATTCTGTTTTTAAAAATAATACAGTAACTTTTAAAGAGATTAAAAAAAGGGAGGAAAACTAATTTTCTGATATACTAATTTTTGGCACTATTCTTTGTGTTAATAGTTTTTCATCTGGTGTCATCCTTTCTGCTTGGAAAACTTCCTTTACATTTCTGACAGGTGCATTAACAAATATATTATCAGTTTGGATGTTTGAAAAGGGGTTCATTTCACCTTTTTTTTCCCTTTACATTTGTGAAAGATTTTCACTGAGTATAGAATCTTAGCTTGAGAATTTTTTTATGTAATTCTTTTAATATGTTGCTGTATTATCTTCTGATGTATGTAGAATAATACTGTCACTTACTTTTGTTTCTATGTAATGTGTCTTTTTCTCTAACGTCATTCATCCTAATCTTCCCACAACTGATTTTAAGGTTTTTTTTTTTTTTTTTTTGAAACTAGGTCTTGCTTTTTTTTGCCCGTGGAACCCCAGGCTCTCGTTGCCCAGGGTACCACAGAAGACTCAAGCAATCCCCAGCCTCAGCTTCCCAAGTAGCTGGGATTACAGGCACGCACCACCACGCCCAGCTATTTTTTTTTTGGAACTAGGTCTCACTATGGGCCCCAGGCGGGACTCGAACCCTAGCCCTAGCCCCGGCCGCTTCATAGGCTGAAGCCCACAGGCATGAGCCACCGTGCCCGGCCCTGATTTTAAGGTTTTTAAAAATCCCTTTATCTCACCCATTAGCCATTAATTTTATCTCTGTAGATTTTTTTTAAAATTTAAGTTTGCTTAGGCTTTGTTGAATTTCTTGAATCTACAGATAGTTATATTTCTAACCATCATGGTTGTTTTCTTGCCTTTCCTTAACACATGGAACATATTTATAATAGCTTATAATTTGTATGCTAGCTAATTTCATTATCTTTATAATTTGTTTGGTTCTACTGTTTGATTTTCTTGTTTATGGAAAAAATATTTCCTGATTCTTTACATGCATGCTAGTGTTTGATTGGATGCACATAGTTTTCACTTTTGCTTTGTGTGTTTGACTTTGTCTCAAGATTGTCAGACTTTTTTTGTCTTATAATACTTGAAATTAGTAAAATCCTTTGGAAGATTGCCTTTTATGTGTTCTTAGAATAGATTCAGAGCAGCCTTTAGTTTATGGCTAATTTTACTCCATGAATAATGTGATTTTTTTTGAGAGCTTTACCTGGTTCTCCATATATTACAGGGTGCTAGGAATAAGAAAACTTCCCGGTTCTTTATAAGCTTTAAAAATTGTTGTGCTCTCCCTATTCCCTTCCACTTCCTTTTCTGGCTTGTGATAATTTATTTTTTCTCATGGCAAGATCAGTACTCACCAGACTTAAGGTGTGAGTGAGCCTTCTCTCTTTTCAGCTTTATTTTCTTTGGCACACAAATTTGTCCCACCAATTGAAAATTCAGCAAGACCCCTCAGCTGTTTATGATCCTCCACTCTGTATGCTGGGCTATGCTTTTTCATAGGAAAGGTCTGATTGTATTTATCATCACATTTGTTTATCATATATATTTTGTCCAGTTTTCTAATTGTTTATGTTGGTAGTTTAAATCTGGACCCTTTTACTCCATCATAAACAGAAGTGGAATCTTATTTAGCTATTTGTGTCCTTTTTTTTTTTTGTCCCTTTGGAAGATCACTTCAGTGAGAATTATACATGTGAGTTTGCCCCTAAATACTTCAGAATATATCTCCAAACATTAAGAGTATTTTCTTATTTATAACCATGGTGGTGTTGTGCTAAAAGAAAACTAGACTAACATCTAGTTCTTTTTTTTTTTTTTTTTTTTTTTTTTTTTTTTTTTTTTTTTTTTTTTTTTTTTTTTGGTTTTGTTTTGTTTTACTTTTTTTTATCTTTGCTCTAGAATGTTTGTCTAGTGTCATGGTTTTGTGACTCTTTGTCCTTTTGTACCTGTGTATAACTTCTACTTTCCTGTCTCTGCCCACTGTGGTTTTTTTTGCTTCATTCAAGTCATAGTTTGAGAGACTGATTATTGAGTCATATCTACTTTTCTGCACATGGCTCACAATCAAACACAGCTTAGAGAAGTCTTAGGCTCTGCTGTCTGTATTTCAAAAAAAGTGAATTGTGTAACTTCTGAGGCTAAGGGGTGGCATTTAGAGTTCATTGTATGCCTTATACCTTATACCATTAGGTTATGTCTAGTGTTGTAGCAGTGCACTGCTAATAAGAATCTTCTAATTTGTAGCTTTTTTAATTTTAGTGGTATGAATACAGTCCCTCTGACTGACTACAAGCTACCAATATAAGTCATTAAACACAGCATACTCTGTACTAACTAGCTTCAGCATAACCCTAGTTATGTCCTTTTAATAGTTTTAGTTTCTGAGTGTGTGTGTGTGTGTGTGTTTGTGTGTTTGTGTATGTATAAGAAGGTGGGCTTTTGTTTTCAAGTTTGTTTCATTAAAGTAGTGGAGAGAAATTGTTACAGTTTCAATCTATTATTCTAGCTTCAGTGGTTTTTAAAAAAAATATTTAGATCACATTATGAATCTGATATTTAAGCATAGCTAACACAGAAACAGGTCTTATGTAGAAGCTAATGATGAATTGGCCTTGATAATCACATTGTTAGCGCTTGTAACTTTCTCACTAGACCCCATAAATCTTGGTCTCTCTCAATTATAAAGATTCAGAAAATTATTACTCAGGTCCTTTATCAGTAAAAATAAGCAGTGTTGCTTTTTAAAATTTCTGTGTGTGGGACTAAGATGACTCTTGAATAACTTTCTCTGTAGTGTTTCATCAATGCAAACAATTGAACACTTATCATCTGTGCTTTATTCACTAGGACAGCATTAGTTGTTGTTTGAAGTAATCACAGGTAGTAGTATACTTTAGCTGAACTGTGTGATTTTAAAAAGTTGACTTTTTTAGGAGTGGAAGCATTAACTTTGCAAAACCAAGTTTGTACTGTGATTGCTCAGTTCACATCAATAGAAGTATAATATTTGAAGTTCTAATAAAAGAAACTACCCCAAATTCTCATATTACAATTTCCCCATTCTTCTTGATATATATGTATATATTTTTTTCTTGTGAGGGGTACTGTTTTGCATTTTTTTTTTTTTTTTGAGACTAGTTCTCGCTATATTGCCCGGGAAACCATGGACTCCCGCGATCCCCAACCTCAGCCTCCCAGGTAGCTGGGATTACAGGCGCGGGCCACCATACCCAGTTATTTTTTGAGATGAGGTCTCGCTATGTTGCCCCGGGTGGTTCTCGAACCCAAGCACTCAAGCTATTTCTAGTCTCCCTTCTTAGGCAGGGATTAAAGGCACATGCCACCATGCCCAGCCCCAACGGTACTGTTTTAAATCCAAGTGTAAATCTAAAATGTCC
>PVHY01025056.1:0-18851 GCA_004024945.1 Uropsilus gracilis | reverse complement strand
CTTTTCTTTGTAAGCCTTGCCAGGGGTTTGTCAATTTTATTTATTTTTTCAAAGAACCAGCTTTTGGTTTTGTTTATCTTCTCGATGGTCTTTTTGGTTTCTATTTCATTAATCTCTGCTTTTATTTTTGTTATTTCTTGTCTTCTGCTGGGTTTTGGGTTTTTTTGTTGCTCTTTTTCTAAGTCCTCAAGTTGGGAGAGTAGAGCATTTCTTTGGGCTGTTTCAATTCTTGTTGTTTGGGCCTATATTGCTATGAACTTTCCTTGTAGTAGTGCTTTTGCTGCGTCCCACACATTTTGGAACGTTGTATCATCATTGTCGTTTGCTTCCATGTAGGTTTTAATTTCTTCTTTGATTTCCTCTTTTACCCAGTGATATTCCAGAAGCCTGTTGTTCAGCCTCCATGTGGTGTTTGCTCTCCTTATTTTCTTTTCATTGTTGATTTCTAATTTGATGCCTTTATGATTGGAGAAAAAGGTTGGTATTATTTTAATCTTTGTGTACTTGTTCAGGTTTGTCTTGTGGCCTAGTATATGATCGATTTTAGAGAAAGAACCTTGTGCATTTGAAAAAAAAGTGTATTCTTTTCCTTGGGGGTGTAGTGTCCTGTATATATCTATTAAGTCCATTTGGTCTAGCTCTTCCTTTAAAGTTTTTGTTTCTTTGTGTAGTTGCTGCTTTGTTGATCTGTCTTGTGTTGAGAGTGGCATGTTAAAATCTCCTATCACGTATGTATTTTCATCAATATTTGGTTTCAGTTCTACTAGTTGTTGTTTTATGAATTTTGGTGCTCCCTCATTAGGTGCGTCTATGTTGATTACTGTTATGTCTTTTTGGTGGATTGACCCTTTAACCATTATGTAGTGGCTGTCTTTATCTTTTGTCACTTTTGTTAATTTGAAGTCTGCTCTGTCTGATACAAGAATGGCAACTCCTGCTTTCTTGTGGGGGCCGTTTGCTTGTAGTGTAGTATTCCAGCCTTGCACCTTCAGTCTATGCTTATCCTTAGCGATCAGGTGTGTTTCTTGGAGGAAGCAGAATGTTGGGTTCTGTTTTCTGATCCAGTCTGCAACTCTTCGTCTTTTGATTGCTGAGTTTAGACCATTGACGTTTAGGGTGATTATTGATATTTGCGATTCTAACGGTTTCCTGGTGGTCATTTGGGTTTTTTTTTTGTGTGTGTGTTTTTGTTTCTTGTATTTGATCTTCTTATGGTTTTGGTCTTGAGGCCTCCTGCAAGATTTCTTGGAGTGGAGGTTTAGTGGTAGCAAATTTCTGAGGACTTTGCTTGTCAGAGAAGGCTCTAATTTTTCCTTCGTAGAAGGATAGCTTTGCAGGGTAGAGTATTCTTGGCTGGCACATTTTTTTCTTGGAGTTTTTTGTAGATGTGTCTCCATTCTCTCCTTGTCTGGAGTGTCTCTTCAGAAAAATCTGAGGTCAGTCTAATGGATTTTCCTTTGTAGGTTGTCTGTTTCTTTTCTCTAGCCATTCTCATTATTCTTTCCTTATCTTGGGTTCTAGAAAGTTTTACAATGATGTGTCTTGCTGTGGCTTTTCTTTCATTAAAGCAGTTTGGTGTCCTTTTGGCTTCCTGTACTTTATAACTTATTTAAGTAAGAACTTGGTCGGGGAGGGGGGCACTTCTAGGATCTGCACCCTATGGCCACGTGTCTTTGGTGGTTAGCCGCCCCTCCCCTGCACACATTGGCTGCTCTTTACCTTTGTCCTGGCGAGTGGAGGGGAGCTTGGGGTCCAGTCCAGGTGAGACTGAGTCAACCAGTGCTTGCTTGGAATCTACCACCAGGGTGCTGCCAGAGCGGGGTGGGCGTGGGGCAAAGTGCCTGTTCTGTTTCACTCTCACTCCACCTAGTCCTCAGGAGGAATAAGAAGAAACAAAGAATACAAAACCAACATGGAATGGGTGAGGGACCAGGTAAAGATTCTGTCCACACATCTGAGCAGTATGCAAGAGAATAAACATCAAGAAAGCCATTGCATACTGGACAGAGAAATGGCCTTGGTAATGACCCATCACAGAATCATACCTGTGGCCTCACAGGGAGTGGATAAGCCAGAATTCCAGTTCTGATATGCCATCTAAGAGAACAAGGCACCCCTCGTCATTCCATGGGAGAGGAAGGCCACAGAGTCAGGCTGTTGGCCTCACAGCAAAGATGCAAATTGGAGGAGAGGAAATGATATGCAAAGGCCATTAGCAGATGTCTCTCCACATGAGAAACATCATTCTTGACAATGACTTGGGGTGAGGTCCCCTAAGCCAGAGGGCAGAGCTATAAGGTGAAGAGGCAGCAAAATGGAACAGAGAACGAATTGGAGAAGAGGGCCAGCAATGAGAAGACACTGATAGACCTCAAATGAGCATGGATTGATGGTCCAATGCAAAGTTAAGACTGAAAACCTACCAGCACATTTTGCCATGTGCCAAGAACACAGTTCCTCACCCAGCAAAAGGACACTTCCATTTCTTCTTGGGTTAAAGATGTTTGTCAGAAATCTGTTATTTATCATTTTCAAATTTGTTGTTCAAAAAATGTACCTACTATTTCTTCAGTTTCATTTTTCTTCTATAATTATATCATCCTATTTGTTTATAGCTTTTTCTAACTTGGTTTCTCCCTCTCACTCATTTTCTTGCCTCCATCTCTTTCTCCTCTTTTCACATGCCGGATATTTGTCAGTTTTAGTTTCCTGTATTTAGCAGCCCCACTCTTTAGTAATGATTTTTGGAGGACTGTACTTGATGTGGGAAGACAGTGGGGTACTGTTCTCAGCATTGTCTTTAGTGCAAAGATGGTAAAATATTTACCAGCACTTGCTACTGTCAAGATTTTATGCCTTTAATTAGTTTTTGTTTTCAATAGATTTCATTGCTTAATACATAAAATTTTCTCTAAAAGCTTATTTCATTATATATAATCATATATTTATTTCATTGGGAAAGGAGAAGGAGAAGGATGAGGAAGATGGGGAGGAAGAGGAGGAAGAGGAGGAAGAGAAGAAGAGGAAGGGGGAAGGGAGGTTCCAGTGAGTCCAATGATATTCAAAGTTTGCTTATATTCAGTGCACACCATCCCCAACCACGCTTTTTCAAAGAGCACCTTGAACCCAGACTTGTCATCCACTTCATGAGATCCCTGGGGGAATGATGCCTGCAGAGTTCCTGAGAAGCATTTCTTGCTGGCGGTCTTGGGTGTCAGTGAACTTCTGCCTGAGCTGCCACCATGCTTTCTGTGGTGGTGACCTGCACGCTGGTGCTAGAGGAACCCCTCACCATACTCCCTACAGTAGCTCCCCCTCTCCCCTGCCTCCTGAACTCAGGACAGCTGGCTCCATCAGCTCCCTTCTTACAGCTATTGAAGGGGCAAACATGTTAAACATTTGATGGCCCACGAATGAGGGCCAGGATGCATATTATTAAGCATTCCTGCCCTTCAGCACTGCAGTCCTGGGACCAACTCTGTAACTTTTTCAGAGGCCTGGGAGACATGTCTGCAAGTTGCCCTGTTTTCAGATTCCTGTGAAGCTCCTGGCTCTTTGTCTCTCTCTTCTACTCTTCTCTTTTTCCCTCCCTTCTCTTCCTTTTTCTCCATTACTTCCTATTCTTCTGTCCTCCCTCTCTCTTCTCTCTTCCCCATCCTCCCTCTCTTCTCCTTCTTCCTCTATCCTCAGAACTCCTCCTCCCCCTTCTTCTCTCCTTCCTCTACCCCCAGACCTCTCCCATTCCCCTATCCTCTCCATCCATCAGCCTCCTATTTTCTGACTTGGGCAGCAGCGGCCCTTTGCTGACTGATAGGCTGCTCAGTGTACAAGGAAATAGTGAAGGCCAGGCTCAGGCAATGCTGATGTATTTCACAGCCAAAGCACATGGTCTTCTCTCCTGTGTTCCAGAGGATTGCTAATGAATGTGCCTTGGGTTCATGTCCATCTCTGGGCAGTCTGCACAACGTGGGCCCTCCAGCTTGGACTTCCAAGTTCAACCAACATCCAGTCAACATCCCCAGGGCTGGGAGCTCTCATGCAGTCTCATGGGATCCTCACGGGGTTTGGAAGAGAGTAGTTGGCTGGAGGCAAGGCTGGGGCAGAAACTCAGACCACAGCAGGGAGTGTCCAGCCCGGTGCTCAGACAACAGTCAGAGACATGGAAACTTCCCAATCTCCTGCTCAGGTACCTTCTCGCTGTGTCACCACACAGGACCAACTCTGGGGACTCTTCCTCTACGAGGCCACTAGCTCCACGGCCTCATTTAACCCTTCCTGCCTCTCAACACCTCACAGGTGCTCTTTCTAAATAGTCACTTTAGGTGTTAAGCTTCAGCATGTGGGTCTGGGGAGGGGAGACCATGTTCAGTCCATACCAAGGTCAAAGTGAGCGCTTTGCACAGAGAAGTGGCTGGTGACCACCAGCAGTGCAGATGCTGCTCCACAGAGAGCGTGGGGAGCACAGATCTGCAACCGCACAGGAGTCAGCAGCCAGACCACCCACCTGAGCATGATGTCCTCCAATAATAGCACCAACAAAACCCCAAGAGTGACCAGGGCCTCAACTGCTGGGAAGCCTCTCCAATTCTGGGAGGTAGGAGGCCAGCACCTAAGCCCAAGTCTGGGGTGTGGCTGATGTGATCGATTCCCCAAATCTTTAAGTTCTGAATAGGAGGAATTTATTAGGAAGCTTCCTGTGCCCACTGCTGGTCGAGCAAGGATGGTCTCAGCTGGAACTCCAGGCTAGCTTCACCAGTGCCTGAGAGTAAAGAAAAAGGAAAGTATATGATCTACATATGATTGTCCACATAAGACACAACCCAGATCAGAATGATGCCCACGAACAAGATGCTGTACATCTCCTTAGCAAATTCAAGTCCTTTTCTTCACACTTTATTTATTTTACATCTAAAGAGGCAGAAGACAGGTCACATGGCTCCTGACAGTGATGTGCCCAAATATTTCCAGTGCCAGCCCCCTAAAACCACGACGGCCTCTCTTTCCAGCTTCTCCACTCAAGGGGCCGCCTGCTCCATCTCACACCTGGCCTGATCTTTCCAACTGTTTGCCGTGACCCAGCCCTGTCTGCTGGGCATGTTGCCTTGGGAATGGCTTAACTGGCCACCTACACTTGGCTTCCAGGAGCCAGAGATTTTGACAATCTCTCCCGCTGCTTTCCTGGGCTTCCACTAGCTAGCATGGCAGGGAAAACTTCCTCTTAAGGTGTTTGGCTGCTTTTTCTTGGAGTCTGAGCAGATTATTTCCAGAACCCAGTTCTCCTCATGCATTATTATATCTTCTGAGATGTGTGCTCAGAAACACATCATTAAGGTTCCTGAGAATATCATAAATAACAGGGAAGAAGACACACCTGTAAAGAAATTTTGATATATTCTTAAATCTACATATTTATATCAGCACCAATAACAGAAGACTAAGGAGACTGTTAATCCTTTTAAACGAAAAATGGTTATACTTAATCTGCATGGGAACAAAGTTCTTAATATAATACTACATAAAATTTATGTATTTTCCCAAGAGAAAATTTTCCTTTTGGAAAGTAAAATGAAGATCATGGGTAAACAATACTTAAATACCAAAGAATATGGGTCAACTTTTGCCCCCCTGGGTCTAAGACGTGTGTCCATGAGCTTTTTGAGCAATTTGATGGAATTAACTGATCATTAGCCAGTGTCAGGAAAGAAAACCACAGAAACTTGAATAAATTGTTTAAGTTTAATTGACTCATCAATTAAGTCACAATAAGGGAACCAATTATGCAGGTATGCACAGCCTTGAAGCATATATTTTCTGTTCTGAGTACACTAACATTTCAAGAACAACTAAAGACCCTCCTCAAGACACCCCTGGGTGCTCAATTTCACTGGTGCATCCTGGCCTCTGGCTCTGACTTAAGCTGAATCCACTTGACCGGCAATACCATCTCTTCTGGTTTCTCATGCTTGCACCTTGGGGTGTAACACAGGCCCTTTGAAAAAAAGTGCTTTCTTGATTGCTGAATAATATAAATGTGTAAATAATTAAGCAATAAAAATGAATGAATGAATGAATGAATGAATAAACAAACAGACAGATAAAATTTTTAAAGTGTCCTCACTAAACTCACACAAAGCTTGATAAGGAAGGGAGTGGGTAAAAAGTTGCCTGGGTATTCTCCCATCCCAATTTCTGATCTCCTCACCTTTGAATGGGGTTAAGTGACCACAGGAGATGGCAAAGGTGGTGGCTTGTGACTCTTGAGTCCAGGTCACCAAAGATTTGTGACTTCTGTCTTCCCAGCTGGAGATGCCAGCTCTGTGAGAAGCCGGCTTGTCCAAAAGTTGCTGATTGTGGGAGCAGGGCACATGGGGGCTCAGTGTCCTGCTCTTGGTGACTGAGAGA
This sequence comes from Uropsilus gracilis, assembly GCA_004024945.1. NCBI lineage: Eukaryota > Metazoa > Chordata > Mammalia > Eulipotyphla > Talpidae > Uropsilus > Uropsilus gracilis. The sequence goes on along the minus strand of PVHY01025056.1, from coordinate 12,449 downwards.
GCTGAATCTCCTAGCAGTCCCTTTGCCCCTTCCATCCTCAGCACCCAGCCTCCAATAGTGATCTGGGAGAGATCCATGTCCCACCAGCCAATGATCCGGAGCCCAAACTCCTGACTCCAAGTCAGTTGGAGCACATGTGACTAGAAGGGCCTCACTGGGTAGTTTGTTAGATGACAGATGAATGCAGTTTAATATCAACAACTTTTTTTCTTAAATCTCTTAGCGTCTCATGTTAGATGTTCATGCTAGATATTGTGTCCAATATCTAGCAGGGCCCCCACTGCATCCTTTGGATATGGGCCACCTCACTCCTTAGCTCCCTCTGCACCCCCACCAACTCTGATGTTCAGTCAGCCACCCCCTTCACCACCTTTGACTCTGTGAACCCAGCTCCATCCAGGCCTCGGCAAATGGTGAGGAGTCTCCTGAAACAGAGAATCTCCTAGAAGGCAGCACTTCCCATGACCGGGCCAGCTTTCATGCTGAGCAACTACTGTCCCCTGTCAGCTGCAATTCCTGCTCACAACTCAGAGCCTCTTGATCGCTCCTCTCCCCTCCCTCTTCCCCTCTCCCTCCTCTTCTTTGTCCCTCCTCCTGTCTCTCCCCCAAACTTCCTCTCTCTCTTCCCCTCACCACTCCTTCTTGCCCCTCTCCCTGCCTCTCCCTACCATTCCCCTCCCCTGTTCCTCCCCCACAATCCCTGCCACTCCCTCAGCCCCTTTCCCACCTCTCCTCCTGCCTCTCACTATCCCTCCCTCCTCCCTCTCTCCCATCCCCCCTCCCTTTACCCCTCCCTATTCCTTTCCCCTCTCCTGAGCCCTCCCCCTGGCCCCCCTCCCTCTGGTCCATCTCTGATCCCTCTCACCAGACACCCTCAACTTTGCACTTCTTTAAACCCATTTCCTTTAGTCTCTTCTCTTGAGTCACAATTTCTAAAACTTTAATCATTTTGATTTATTTTCTTAAAACTCTAAGTTTTCTGTAAAAAATCTAATACTAGAAAATGAAATTATACATCATCCTTCTAAAGCATATACACTGAAGCCAACAACAGAAGACTGTTCCATAATTTTTTTCTTTTGCAGAAAAACCTTGACTCATTGAAATTAAAATCAACGTAAGTTTCTATTAATTATGAATTTCCTTTAGGACCATTTTGCAAGCCTTGAAAGAAAATTTAGCTTTATTGTTTTTACTAAAATAAATCCCAAATAACTCTCCCCCCTTTTCCTTCCCCCTCAAAACAACAACAGCAACAAATATCAGAAAACTCACAGGGTTACCAAGCTTAATCACATATATCCTTCATTTTCATAAATATCAGCTGAGAAAGACTCTTGATTGTTTGGAGAAAGAGCCACATTTTCTATCTTATAGAGAAGAATATCATGACCCTGGGTTTCACCAGTGACCCTCACAGGCCACCTCTCTCTGGACAGCTACAGGGGACTTCTGAAACCCACTCCCCAACTTGGGATACTCTTTTGACATATTTTTTATTCAAGTTTTGCATTTTAAATGCCCACCTCATCTCACATCTAAACCTACTTCAGGTTGTTTTTTTAACCTAGCACCAAAAACAAGTTCTTTCAGGTCCATGTATTTTTTTTTTTTAATTTAAAAAAATTTTTTAGAGACTCAGTCTTGCTTTGTTGCCCAGGATAGTTTCAAAACCACAGACTCAAGTGATTCTTAGCCTCTGCTTCCCAAATAGCTGGGATTACAGGCATGCACCACCATGCAGGGTAACCAAGGTCCACATATTATTTTAAGTAAAAGGCAAATGATGCCTGTGTGTCACTGACTGCTTCTCAGCCCATCACCAAGGAACCATTACCCCTCCAGGTGCTGGAGTTGAAGGGTGTCTCTTGTGTCTAGTGTCTGTGAAGGTAAATGCACTCATTTTTATGAATGTGACACTTCTTGACTGACTCCTTAGTGACCAGCTGCTTCCTGGTTTCCAGTCCCAGATTTTCTCTCAGTCCCCCACTTGCTCTTCTCCAGTTCAGAATCACCTGGCAGAGCTCAGCAGTTTGTCAACCCCATGTTCCTGGGGTGAGGGACCACCCAGGAGCCCAGGAGATGCCAGTTATTATGTGAAAAAAGTTTTTTTCAGGCCTTGAAGATCACCTCTGAAGAAATGGAAGCTCCTGCACACTGCTGGGATGTGAAAAGGGGGCTCAGCTGGTGCCCTTGCCAGGCCCTGAAGTTCTGGGCCCTTTGTTCTAGTCAGCTGTCCAGATTTGGGGGGTCTTCCACCTGCAAATGGAGAGGGCAGAGGCAGGATGGGGAGGGCCCTGCCTGTTACGTGATTGCAAATCCCCAGAATAGGGGTATCCCCAGGTCAGGGATGCTGGTGTCTGAAGGCAGGAACTCAGTGGCTGCGGCTAATGAGGCAGAGCAGTGCATGTGATGAAACAATGACAAGGTTTTGAAGCGGCAGTCTGAAGCAGAGATCAATAGGTGTTTTCCCAGGTTAATTTAGGTCACCATTATTGACACCCTATTAGAGCTGGGAGGAGATCAGGCTGGGAATGGGCGTAGTCTAGGTGAGTGAAGGGGTCATTGGATTTGTTTCAATAATGAGAAACACCCCAGGGGGTGAGCCCTCCTCTCCAGAGACCCTCTATCAGTGAACTGATGAGAGAGAAAAGAGGGGGGGGAGGTCTGGGGAGAGAGAGAGAGAGAGAGAGAGAGAGAGAGAGAGAGAGAGAGAGAGAGATCTAGAACTACCCTTTCCTGTGGAACCCATGTTCTTGCCTTCTTGACCCAGGCTGGAGAAGAAAGGCATGTGCCCCTCACAGTGGTGGGGGCTTCCGGTGGAATGTCTTGTAGTTCTATTTGTTTAGGGCAATGATAACCAGGGAGCCCATTTCTGCTGGTAAAGGATACTGTGCTCTACTGTAAGATTGGTCTGTAAGTGAATGCGATGAAACTCACATATCTGGGCTCTTGCCCAACTTGAGTCAATTTAAGCCTTTCTCCTGGTTGTGCTTCAGTTTATCTATCTGTGAAATAGGAATAACAGTCATCCCTCACAACCATAATCAGAGCTCATGCAATAAAAGTAAGCTTTCTTGAGCCCTGTTGCTCTCCAGGCACTGAGATTAGTGCTTGATGACCCCAGGAGGTAGATTCCGTGGTTATCACCATTTCCACAGTAAGATTGCTTCCTGTGGAGTGGATTCCTCTGTAGGTCCTGCAGTCTCTAAGTAAATCCTCATTGCTCCCATTGTCTTTGAGTCTATCTGTTGTATCTTGAAATGAAAATCTTCAAGTGCTGTGACCATGAGTGGCCCTTAACCAGTCCGACAGCAGCGGCAGGTGTGGCCAGCGCTGAGGGTGACTAGTCCAGCCTGAAGCTGGTGTTCCATAGCCAGAATCTTCCCAGAATGGACCCAAATGAGCTCTGTAATAATAAGAAAAGTGGGGCCACCCATTGATGGAGAGGACAAAGAAAAACATCCAAAATTGTAAAGACAATTTCTAAGCTATTGGGAGGGAAGCCTGCAGGGAAAGGTATTAAGAACTGAGGCTGATAACTGAGTCAGCATCCTTACTGTTATTAATGGTGGTTATTAATTACTGTGTCCAGTGAAGGCTCATCAGTGGCCAATGAGTTGAGGGGCAAAGTAAGGGAGAAAAACTTAAGCTAAAAGGAGCGAACAAGCACTTTGCACAATTTCAAGAAATTGCTTGTCAATCCACAACCACCAGAGGAATTTAGGGTAAGATCTGTCCGGTCATAACCTCCTCTGCTGAAAGTTGTTTTTGACTCAAAGAGACAGATGCATGTATTTTTAAGAAGAATCAAGGCATTTGTCCAAATTCCTTGAGCCATGAAGTGAAGAATAGAATGGGGGGTAGGGAAGAGAAAGGGGAGAGGAAAAGAGAGAGAGTTAGAGAGAGGAGGAAGAGAAAGAGGAAAGAGATAGAGACACAGAGAGATGTAGGTAGATAGGGAGGGTGGGAGGGAGGGAGAGAGAGAGAGAGAGACAGGCACTATTACCATCCTGCAGGAGCATTCAGAGACCATCTGTCCCATGAGAGCAGCTCCAAGGTAGCAGGTTTCTCCCTTGCACACAGACTCGAGAAGCACACCATGCTGTTGGAGAAACAGCAACATTTGTGAAAACAAGTAGATGGCAGCATTTTAAAAAAGAAACCAGGTTTATAAATCAGCTTCTGCAGCAGTAGATGCTGGAGATATGACCTAGTGGGCCACGGTGGATGTCGCATGGGGGAGCACAGTGTGTCTCCAGGAAGGGAACACAGGAGTGTTCCCTTGAGTCACAAGAGAGGCAGACCACTGCAGGGAGAGGCAGAGTCAGGCTGGTTGTGAGCTGGCCTTTCCTGGGCACAAAGGGGCAGAGCCATACAGACCCTATAGCTCCCCCTGACCTTTTGTGCTCCTGTGTTAACTCTGTATTAACAAAGCAATGGCCAGTCAAAGGGGATAATGCCAACTGGTGCCAGAGAGACATGGCGCAGGGTGATCTATGAAACAGATAATAAAGGGGGGGCTGCTGGAATGACACCCCGCCAACTGGGGCTGTAACCCTGCATAGAGGCCTAGCAGTGCCTATACTCATTGATGAGAGAAATGCGACATCCTTTGCTGGCACCTTGCTTCTGTCAAAGCAAAGTGACCGCACTTCTACCGACCCGTTCTCATCATGGTGAGAACCAAAACTAAGTTCCTGGTCTTCAAGTGGTTACTGCAGAATGCACATCTGTCCAGCAGCTTGATACCTGGCCCCTGCTGCTAGTCCATGTGTGATGGAGAGCCATCTCCCCAGAATTGCCCATGTCTGACTGCCAGAGCACCCCCAACAGCATTGGCCAGACTGTGCGCTCAGACCAGCCCTCCAGATGCTTCCTTTGAGGCTTCCCTACCTTTCTTTGACCTTCTCAGGCATGCTCCAGGGCAGGGGAGCAGACAAGGATGGCTCCAAGCTGGCGTGCCTACTGTCTGCAGAGGCTGCCTATCTTTTGAAGGCTATCTATAAACAAGACTGAAGGATTTAGGAAAACAGATTTATTGACATGTTCTCAGGGACTGGAGAGTTTATGTAAGCCAGTAAACAAACAATAGGTCTCTGGCAGTGAGGGTGATAAGGAGACTTGCCCTGCCTGTCCTGGAGGCCTGGGAGTGCTGGCTGGACATCCAGAACCCTGGGTTGCCCCCAGGGATCGTTCTTCCCAGGGACAGTCCTCAGGGACTGTCTCTCTGTCTGAACGCCAGGACCTGGCCAGCGTGGCTGCTAAGATGAGGATACCCATGTCCCCGAGCTGCTTGGCTGATCTGATGTCCAAACAGGTGTGGGCTGAGCCATGCCCCAAGCCACTGGCCATGTGTGACCTGCAAGCTGGCGGCCTCCAGGCTTTTGAGCTGTGCTCTGCCTGCTGACAATCGTCTTGTCTCTGTTACCATGGCCTCCTTGTGGCAGAGTGATCCCAACCTGGTGCTTTGAGTGGGATCCCCGAGGTCCAGCCTCTACAGAGGAGTCTGCAGGTCTCTGGATCAGGCCCAATGTCTCCAGCAGCATTGGGAAAAGCACCCTCGGCCTCTGTACACTCCCTCGCTATGGAGGTGCCCAGCCAGGTCCGGGCCAGGATGGCGGCAGCACAGTCACCCTTGAGTGTTTCACCGCCCAGTGAGAGCCAAAGAGACATGTGGCATGGCCACAGGCACATTGCCTGTGTTCTGGGGCAGGTTCAGCTCCAACAGAGAGGGAGTCCTAACTGTAGGACCTCAGAGACTGACCTGAAGGAACAGGGTTCTTTGCAGGGTCCATCAGGAGAGTGAGGGTGTGAGGGGTGAGCTCACTCACAGGGACTGGTGCCGGTGTGGGGGGAATGGGGACCCAGATACCAAGACAATGCGGACAGGAGCCTCCATCTGGGAGTCAAGGACCAGCAGGGCCTGCAGCCTGGTACTCCCCGCCCCCGATCCTTGCCTAGGGGCCCCTGCCTGCTCCTGCCTGGGACCCCTAGCCTGTGACCCCCCCAGCTTAGTACCATGAACCAGGATCCCTAATTGGAACCCCCAGCCCAATACTGCCACTCTTGTACCTCCACTCAGGGTTCCCAGCCTGGTACCTTTGCCCATTATTCCTGCCTGGGCTCCCTACCCAGCCTGGTACCCCTGGCTAGGATGCCCACTCAGGATCCCCAGCCTGGTAACCACAGTCCAAGCCTGGGAACCTTGATCTCACAGGATGGGTTTCCAGGTCAGACACCAGCCTCCAGGGTGGTGAGGCATCTCTGCTCTTTAAAACCATTCTTAAAACCATTCGCTCGGTGGCTCACAGTCACAGCAGCACTAGGGATGCCACATAGTGGATGCAGTCAGGTCCACACCCCTGTCAGGTCAAAGTTCTTGCCCCAGCACCTGAGCAGCAGTGCTGTTGGGTAATCTGGTCCTTGTGGTGAGCCTGGTTCTGTGAACATGATGCTGTGGGCTCTGCGAAGTGTTTACACAGAGGGAAAACTGGGCCAGACTCACAGAGAGGGAGAGCACCAGAGCCCGGGGTGAAGCTTCTGTAAGCCAGGGGAACCCCCAGAGTGTCAGCAACCCACTAGAAGTAGAAAGAGGCCTGGGACAGAAGGAACCATCAACCCCAACACTCCATCTTGGACTTCAGCCTCCAGAATGGTAAGAAGACAGATTTCTGTTGTGTGAGCCCTGTGCCCAGCAAGGCTCTGTCCTATCAGTCTGGGAAGCTAAGTCGATGGGAAGTTATGGGTGTGTTGTCAGGGCTGGGCATGCTGCAGGCCTGGGACCATGCTGTGTGCAATGCAGACAACCTCCCCAGGAGGTCTGAGTGGGGCTTGGATGACTTTGGGATTGAGGCAAGTGGATATTTGAGGGAAGGTGATTCCTGCAGGCGGTATAGCCTGTGCAAAGGCCCTGAGGCAGGAGTGTGCCTGGCAGTCAGGGAGGAGAAGGGAGGGAGCGCGATGTGGAGAGGGACAGCAGGCAAGCCTGGGAGGGGCTCTTGGGGTTGGGTACCAGACTCTGCTCCACACTGAGTGCCCCCGTGGCAAGGTTCTGAACACAAAGGGAAATCATCTCTCTTATGTTTGAGAAGGGTAACATACAGCATTGATGACAGATTATGGGGAAATAGAGACTGGGAGGCCAGTGGATGGGTTATTTCAGGAACACAGAGGTCATATCCTCTCTGACTAGGGAGCCCACTGCTCACGGGGTCAGTGAGAAGATAATGAACCTGGAAAATGATCAGCCTCTCGCACCATAGATAGGCACAGGCGGCACTTGCAGGAAGAAGAGTAACTCCAGGGCAATTGCTGTTCTTTTAAGCCACTGGAGGACAGTGCCACTGTAACTGGGGGAAAGGGAGGATCTGGAGGTACAGATGGTGGGGGCAGGTGTTGGTACAAGGTGAGCCTCAGTGAAGAGGGGGTGTCTGTGTGGACCTCCCAGAGGAGCTGGGTTGCATAGGAGGACCTAGAGTTGGGTGATGCTGACTGGAGATGGGTCGTTGGACACCATGGGGGTGCAGGCTGGGCATCAAGGACAACGTGGGCAGAATGTTGCCCTGAGTGTCTCAGACAGACATGGAGGGGGGCAAGCGCTGTCTGCCCTGGGCTTGCTGTGTCCTGCTATTGAGTGTGAAGACTGACGCCAGACTCGTGCGCTTGCCCGTGGGTGCTGGACCCTGGGCTCCCCTCCCCATGCTGAGGTGTCACCTGTGATCTGCACGGCCTCCCTGGCAGGATGGGACTGGTCCAGATCTCTCCTGATAGCCACTAAGGTGGTTTCTCAGACCAGATTTTTGACTTTTGATGGGTTCCCAAGAATTTCTCGCTTTTCCTGGAGAGTCCTCCAGGGCGGCAGGGTGCCCGGCGGGTGAGGCTAGTGGCAAGGTGTCCCGGCAACATCTGTCTCTGGACTGTCCCCGTAGCAGGACCAGGTGCTACCCTGACCCCAGGGCTCCTGCGGAGGTCTTTCAGATGCACAGACACTGAGTGCACTGTGTCCGCAGTCCGATGCCCTGTCGAGCCAGAGGGAGGCAGCTCACGCACTCCGGCCACCTGTGTCAGCTGGCCTGGCACCTAAATGTTATGAATATTAATCTTTTCGGTAATCAGACCGCTGTGAGGACATGGCTGCCATTGAAATTCAAGTTTAGGTGAAGATCAGATAATCATTATTTATGAGTCCATGAAAGAGAGAAATGTATTGGTTTTGCTTTACTGGAGGTGAGAAAATGCAGAAGAAAAAGAAATTTCTGAAAATACGTTTTATTTATCAACATCGGGCATTTTAATGTGGACACAGAGGTATCGTGATGTCTCTGTTTCCTGATAAATCTTTTTCTAGAACTGTCTTCTTGACCCTTTTGTTTTGTGTAAATGGTTTCAGATCGCACAGACTGGATTGACTTGCTTTGTGAAATCTTGTTTGTAATGGAAAGAAGGAAGGGAAGAGCATGGAGAAGCTCACTGCTTTGTTGCTCCCATGCCTTGGCTCCAAGCCCAAGGCTCTGCACTGGCAAGATGGCGGTAAGGCCTGGTTTGGCCCCTGGGTTCTTGGCCAGGGCAGTCAAGAGTTAATGGCACCACTGTGGGTGTTTGTGCCTTCTGTTTGAGATCAGACATCTGATCTTTATCTGAAGTGACAGCTTTCTTGCTTTTCTTCTCTGACAGATTGTCAGTGGACTAGGAATGCAAACACTGGTGTCAGGGGCAGTCCTAGAAAGAACTGGCCTGAGCATTCGAGCAGGGGCAGCCAAGGTCTTAATGAACAGTGGGGCTGAAGGGCACCACTTGCTGCAAAGAACAAAGAAGGAACAGGAACGGGGCCTGCACACCTTCTCCAGTGCCTCCAGAGCTGCACGGGAATCTGACATGGGGAGGAGGCGATGGGCAGACTCCGGGGCTCAAGGACTGTGGACTTGGTGGCCGTTGGAAACAAAGGCAGGCGGAGGAGCCAGCTCATGAGACTCCTGGGGAATTGCCTGCGTCTCTCTATCACTCAGGATGGTTTTGAGCACCGGCAGTGTTGAGGTGCATGACTTCCCATTGAGAACACAGCACCTCTACCTTCCCTCCCTCCCTGGACTGATCATGTGGGCAGTTGCCAGCAACTTCTCTGTGTGTCTAAGTGTGAGAAGGTGAAGCTGCTACAGAGCTGAGGATGGGCGGGGAAATCCAGGACAGGCCCTGAAGGGAAATGCTAAACTCATGTCCTATCAAGGAAATCTGGGAAAATGCACATGATGGCACTTCTGACTGTGGGTTTCATGTAAAATACATTCAGTAGAGAAAACCTAAACTCTCCCCTGGAGACCATCTGGATCTACATGGCCACTGAGTACAAATGTGGATTCCAAAATGAAAATTTTAAAGACTATGTCAATAGCTAATCTAAAATACTCTGAAATCCTTGTCATTTATTGTCTCACTGATGTTACTTTCCTTTTAGTTTACCCCCCACACACAGATGCAACCATTAGTAACTTACGTTTAGTGTCTATTCAAAGAGTACTATATTAAATGCCCACTATATGCAAAACAAATCATTTAGCTCTTCTAGAAAGGAAGACAGGTGGGATAAGAAATGTCCCACCCTTGCCCAGGATCTGCCAGTATTTTTGCACCAGTAAGTGCGTAGAAGAATCCAATAAGCCACAGCAATTACCTGCATGTTTGTCAACACGGCCTCTCTGAAGTCCTATGTCATGACAGACTTGGATCCTGAATCTCCCAAAATGAATTCATCATTTCTATATTTTCAAGAGATCTTAGCTATAAAATCATAAAATCACATGAACTAATCAGTGTGTTCACCAACACATGCTTTGCTATCACATGTCTCATAGTTCTGGCTGCCTGAGCATGAAGATACTTGCCTGGCTGCCAGAAGCATGTTTGTATCACAATAGGAACCCCTGAAAGACATGAGAATAGCAGAGAAAACATACCCACAGGAGACACTACTTCTGCTCAAGATCCTTGAGTGTAGCTTGAATATTCTTTGCTTTGGACTTCCCCCTTTGACCAAGAATAGAAATAACTTTTCATTTTTTATTGCAGTCAATTGTGCATCACACACACCCTGTCTATAGTTGGGGACACCAGCATCTCCAGTCCCCTCATTTTTCCACACTGACATTGTTCCCTTGAGACACCGGTGTCTCATACCTCCTTTCCCAGCCTCAGGTGTCTCTCCCCTTCTCCCTGGGGGTTCACTGAACCAGGTGCCTCATGTGTGTGGTCCAGTACTGTCCCTCTACACCTGACTTATTCACTCATCGTAACATCTTCAGGTCCATGCAAGGGTGAAAAAGCAGTTTTTAAAATAGGAAGACAGTGGGAACTGAAGAAAAACCAAGATGCACAAAGAAATTCAATGTCCTTGTGTCAATATTTAGGGTCAAGTGGCATATTCAAGCAGATCTCAAAGAAGGGCCTGCATCCATGATACCCAAGGCCGCTGGCTCCAGGTGTCAGTTCTGGGAGCACCTACACACACTCTGGCAGGGTACCTGGGCCTTCCAAGTGTACTGGGTGGGGGAGTGTGAGCTCACCCTTCAGCTCCAAGCGATGCACATCAAGGGTCTCACTCGATTGCCTGGTGCATCCCCACCATTACTCTGCTTTCACAAAGGCATTTGGCCTGGTCTGGAAGGACAGCTCACAATGCCAAGGAGCTCCTCTGGATCACACACCTGCAGTCCGGCCCTGCCTGCGCTTCTCCCGGCCCAGTGTGCATTTCGAATGCTGGCTTATTGGAGGGAAATTGCATATTACAGGCAAAACGGAAATGATCAACATCGTAAAGCAGCTGCTGCTGGGAGCATATCAGCTCTTTGTCCAAGTCTCCACCTCTGCCTGGAGCCTTTGTGCTCGCTGTGCTGTTTCAAGGCCTTGAACAGACCCCAACACAAGCCTGCAATACCTGAGGTGCCCAGTACAGATTTGCCATGGGGAGAAGCCGGCTCTTGGAGTCCCATGTCTCTTGGCAGCCTCTGAGCACCACATGGAGTCCTGGGAGTGGCTGGTGTGTCTTCTCCTCCACCCAGCCTCCCTTCCTGCCAGCCCCAAGCCAGGGGGGCTACTCTTCACCCTCCCTGTTAAGTCTGGTGGCCACCCCAGACCTGCTTTCTCTTCCAGCTTCTGGACATGGGGACTTGCTGAGCTACTAGATGATTTGGTATCGGAGGGCTTGCATGGGTACATGGGCAGGTTTGGGGTACTGAGGATGGGAAGGACGGCCTCCAGGATGTCCACTGAGCTCATGGGTGCGGGACAAGGTCCCGCCTTTTCTTTGTTCCCAGGTGGACTCAGGCCCCTCAGCCGAGGCTCCACAGACTCAGGAGCAGACATGACAGAGGGGGAAGGAGAGGAAGCCCTGCTGGCTGATTGGCACCCAGAAACTTTGCTGTCACCCACATGCGGGGGGCCAGGTCCAGGACCCCTGTGGATGCCAAACAATCACCTCCCTCAGCTGTTAGATTTCAGATGTGATCTATGGAGCAGGGCTGACAGTAGATTTTCAGCCAGCAATAAAGGTGGCCTGATTCACAGAATAATTACTGTATGCAAATGAATGTGATTTCCTCTGCCCTTGTATGGATGGCTCCACTCTGCCATTCATCAGGGCCACAAATCTCACTTGGGAGCAGAAGGATTTAAAGGGACAGGCGCCCCTGAGCTGGGCTATGAGTTCACCCAAGTCGGGTGCCTCTGTGGACAGGTGGTCGTGTCTGCAGGGGACCCGGGGCCTGACCTCTGTGTCTGTGGGTTGTTGCTGGGAAAACTATAGAGGAAACTTCTCACTTTGTTCGCTCTGAGGGAATGAACCATCCTGCTACCTGAAGGAGGAGGGTCATGTTGGAGTGGGTGTGCCACAGTGCTGCGGTCCAGCCGGGCAAGGGCGCAGGCCAGATGACCAGAGTTCAGCTGGGCAGGAAAGATACAGGAGCCGGCGAATGGCGAACAGACGCACACACTCAAGGGGTGATGAATCTGCTGCGATTTATTTGAGTTTTTTTGTGGATATATATAGTGATTTAGGCAATTATATCAGCATTTTATGAGTATATGCAATTAACATATTAACAGATTGCAGATTTATCCTAGGTGTAACTAACAATATAAGTTCCCAAAAGTATCCCAAAGCAATCTTTTACTTTGTTACTGAGAATTAACACATCAACAGGTTGCAGATTTATCTTAGGTGTAACTTAAAGATTTTAACTATCAATATAAGTTCCCCAAAGCATCAATCTTTCACTTTGTTATCCCTTCACTGAGACTCCACCAAGGTAAATTGGATTTGCTTTGAAACTTTTTTAGGAAAATACCCTGACCACAAGGCTGCTTAGAATTATTTACTAAATCAGAGGACGACCTCGAAAACTCCCTTGCCTGGAGTCTGGGGGCAGCACCCTCAGCTTCCAAGAACACCCCTCCTG
>PVHY01025055.1:0-18848 GCA_004024945.1 Uropsilus gracilis | reverse complement strand
CAAAAAAAAAAAAAAAAATAGTGGGACCTAATCTCAAAAAAAAAAAAAATTAATAAATATTTTAAAAACAATATGACAAAAAACTACAAAGAGCAGTTATGAATATTCATGAAACAAAAAATAAAAAAGAGAGCCATACTAAAGAAGTAAAGTCTCAACATAGAAATGGAAGCTCTGGCCGGGCACGGTGGCTCATGCCTGTAAGCTTCAGCCTATGAAGCGGCCAGGGGTAGGGATCACAGTTCGAGTCCAGCCTGGGGTCTGTAGCGAGACCTAGTTCCAAAAAAATGGCTGGGCATGGTGGTGGCGCTGTAATCCCAGCTACCTGGGAAGCTGAGGTTGGGGACTGCTTGAGTCTGTGGCACCCCGGGCAACAAGAACCTGCTGTGCCATGGGCAAAAATAGCGATACCTAGTCTCAAAAAAAAAAAAAAAAAGAAAAAGAAAAGAAAAGAAATGGAACCTCTAAGGAATGACCAAAATGGAAATTCAAGACCTGAAAAATATAGTCAAATAAAAAGTTCAATGTTGACTCATTCAACAGCAAAATGGAGGGGTAAAAATGTTGAATTCTAATATAAAACAATAGAAAATAGCCAATCTAAATAACAGAAAGAAAACAGACTGAAGTGAATTGAACAGAACCTCAAGGGTCTACGATTATAGGGAAAAAAATCTAATATTTTATTTTATTAGAAAAGTGGAACTGGGGTAAACAATATGTTATATATATATATATATATATATATATATATAAAGAAATAAATAAAAAAAAAGAAAGGCGGAACTGAAAACGTACTAGAATTGTTGAAACTCCCCAAATTTGGCAAGCATATACATTCAAGAAACTTAATGAATATTAAATAGTATAAACCCAAATAAATATAACACAAGATATATCACAAATAAACTTCTGAAAACTGATGAGAAACACATCTTAAGAGCAGTCAAAGAATAATGGCACCTAAGCTACAGCAAAAAACAATCAGAATGACAGCAGAAACCAGGGAAGGTAGAACAAAGTGACATAGTACAGTATCTTTTAGGTACAGAAAGAAAAGAACTGCCAACCAGAACCCAAGATCCTGTGTGCAGTGAAAATATTCTTCAAGAATAAAGGGGAAATCAGGCATTCAAGAAGAAAGACAAAAGTCATGTTATCAACATAACTGAAATAAAATAGGAAAGTTCTCTGAAAAAAAAGGAAACAATAAATAAAAAATAAAACAGGAACAAAATATAAACAACAAACATCAGGAAAGCAGGAGAACACAGTAAACAAAATTATGGGATATAATAGGCCGGGCATGGTGGTGCATGCCTGTAAGCGACAGCCAAGGAAGCCCCGGCTGGGGCCAGGGACCACGGTTCGAGTCCTGCCGGGGGGCACGTAGTGAGACTTAGTTCCAAAAAAATATAGCTGGGTGTGTTGGCGTGTACCTGTAATCCCAGCTACCTGGGAAGCTGAGGCTGGGGATTGCTTGAGTCTGTGGTACCCCGGATAATGTGAGCCTGCGGTTCCACAGGCAAAAACAGCGAGACCTAGTCTCAAAAAAATTATGGGATATAATAATATGAAGGATATTATATTGTGATTAAAGGTCTAATCCACCAGTGAGACACAGTAATCCTAAATGTGCATGTACCAAACAAAGAAGCTACAAATGTAGCTACTATGTAGCCAGACATGGTGGCACTTGCCTGTAATCCCAGCTACCTGAGAGGCTGAAGCTGGGGATCACTTGAGTCTAGGGTTCTAGACAACCCTGGGCAACAAAACAAGACCTAAACAAGACCTAGTATCTAAAAAAAAAGGAACTATGTGAAGCAAAACTGGATAGAAATGAAAAGAGAAACAAACTGACAACTACAGCTAGAAATTTCCAATCCTTCTAACAACACTTGGTAGAAAACAACTAGACAGATAATCGCTAAGGATGGAAAAGAACTCACCAACAGGGCACAATCGGCATTTATAGGGCATTACCAAAGGACAGCATAGCACACATTCTTTTCAAGTGCCCATGAAACATAGACCAAGAAAGACCATATCAAGGGCCATAAAGCAAAGTTCAAGAAATTTATAAGAATTTAAATTATATGAACTATATAATTTCTGATTACAATGGAATCAAATGGAAAACAATAACCTCTAACACTTGAGAAGTAAATAACATTCTTCTAAGTAATCCAGGATTCAAAAGGAAGTCTCAAAAAAAATCAGAACACACACTGAACTGACAAAAAGTGAAAATACCATATATTGAAGTTTGTGCAACATAACAAAGCAGTGCTGAGAGTTCATAAAACAAATTAATGCTGACTACATACATTAGGAAAAAAAGAAAAATTCTCAAGTTAATAATCTAAGTTTACACTACAAAAACCTAAAAAGAAAGAAGTAAACTCGTAACAAGCAACAGGATGGGAATAACAAGGCTACAAGCAAAAGTTGAAAATTGAAAAAAGAAAATAAAGGACAAATCTCTACCGAGGCTGGAGAAAAGAGAAGTCACAAATTAACAAATGCCGTAAGTGAAACAGAAAATATCACCAAAGGCTCTGGAAACATCAGAAGGATAATAAGGGAATGCTATAAATAGCTCTACACACAAATTGGACAAATTAATTAAAAGCTACCATGATTTACCCAAAATGAAATAATCTGAATAGCCCTGTAACTACAAAAGAAATTAAATTCATACTTATGGACTCCTCGTCCCAAATTTCCAAGGCTAGATGCTTTCACTGTAAAATTCTACTAAATGCTTTGAAAAGCATAGAAGCATGTACACAGATTCTTCTTTTCTTTTCTTTTTTAAGAGACTAGGTCTCTCTATGATGCCCAGGGTTGTCTCAAACCTGTAAACTCAAGTGATTCCTAGTTTCAGCCTCCCAGATAGCTGGGATTACAGGCACGTGCCACCATGCCCGGCAGAATGTACACAAATCCTGCGTAAACTTTGAAAACAGAAGAGGAGGGAACACATGAAATGATGTTCAACACCTTCAGCTATTAGGGATATCACAAATGAAAACAAGATACACACCTCTCCCAGGTGAGGAGTCTCTGTGCCAAGAGGAAAATAAAAATAGTGACAACACCAAATGTTAGAGAGGATGCAGAGAAACTGGGATTATTCAGTCATTGCCAGTGGGAATGTGAAATGATAAAGGTATTCTAAAAAAGTTTTGTAATTTCTTTCAAAACTAAACATGAAAAAAAAAACTGCTTAAATAAACATGTAACTACCATATAACTCAATAATTGTACATGTTTATCCCAGAGGTAATTTATCATAGAGAAATGAAGATGTATTTTCTTTGAACAGTCTCTGTACATGAATGTACACTCTGAGCTGGGCTCAGTGGCTCATGCCTGTAAGCTTCAGCCAATGAAAAAGCTGAGGCTAGGGATCACGGTTCAAGTCCCACTCGGGGCAACAGAGCAAGACCTAGTCCCAAAAAATAGCTGGGCATGGTGGTACATGCCTGTAATCCCAGAGGCTGGAGACTGCTTGAGTCTGTGGTACCCCGGGCAACATGAGCCTGCGGTTCCATGGGCAAAAATAGCAAGACCTAATCTCAAAAAAAAAAAAAGTACAACTCTGAACACTCTGGCATCTTTTTTCATATTATCTAAAAACTGGAAATAACCCAGGAATCCTTTAGTGGATGAAAAGTTCAATGTTTTGTCATATTTCTGCTCCATGAAGTACAGCTACAAGCAAATCTGAATAAATGAATAAAAGTTTGTAAAGTCAGTATGAAGTTTACACACTGTATGATTCCATTGTTAAAATTAAAGAAATGAAACACAGATAAGTGATTGGGATGATTAGGGACTAGTATGGGGAAGGGAAGTGGGTATGGCTATATAAGCCTATATGAGATATCTTTGGCATGATGAAAATGTTCTGTATCTTGATTGTATTCATGACAATTTCCTAGTTGTGATGTTGTATATTATAGTTATAAGAGGTTACTATGTGGGAAAACTGGCTAAAGAGTACATGACTCTCTCTGTTATTTCCTTCTTTGCTCTTTGTGTTATTTTTTATAATTGCACACCAATTCATAATTATCTCAAATTAAAAATTTAATTTAAAAATAAACACAAAATTAATGACAAATGCAAACCATGAAAAAGAACCTGCCATACAACAGTGATTAATAATCTTAATATGTTCAAAATTTTTATAAATCAACTAAATTAGCATAGAACATAGGCACTTCATGAAGGAAAGAGACAACTAATAGTCATCAAAATAATTAACCTCATGAATAGTTAAAATCATGAAAAAGGAAAACACACACTAACCACCTATCAAACTGGCAGAGATTATAATTAGATATTGCAGAGTCTGCTGCATTATTGACAGGAATAGAAAGTGACAGGCCTTTATAGAAGGCCACTGAGTAATGTGTGTTAAAAATCTTAAAATAGCCAGGCATGGTGGCGCATGCCTGTAAGTGGCAGCTTAGGAAGCCACGGCTGGGGGCCAGGGATCGTGGTTCGAGTGCCGCCTGGGGCCCATAGCGAGACCTAGTGCCAAAAAAACAGCCGGGTGTGGTGGCGTGCACCTGTAATCCCAGCTACCTGGGAAGCTGAGGCTGTGGATTGCTTGAGTCTGTGGTACCCCGGGCAACGTGAGCCTGTGGTTCCACAGGCAAAAATAGCGAGACCTAGTCTCAAAAACAAAAACAAAAAAATAATATTTTTTCTTTTAGCAAAAGTTGTACATTAAATTACCTCACTCATTAAAAGAAAAAAAAAAGTAGTAGCATTTCCTTTTATTTATTTATTTGACACTAGGTCTTGTTATGTTGCCCAGGGTACTGCAAACTCAAGAGATCCCCAGTCTCAGCCTCCCAGGTAGTTGGAATTACAGGTGCCTGCCACGGTGCTTAGCTGCTTTATTGAGACCAAGTCTTACTATGTTCCCCGGGGTAGTCTTGAACCTGAGAACTCAAGTGATCCCAAGCCTCTTGCCTCCCAGTACTTGGACAACAGGCGCATGCCACCAAGCCCGGCTTCATTTCCTTTTCAAAAGGAGTTCTGTGTAGAAAGGAGACATATGTTCTGCTTGGGAACAAGTCAGGCACTCTAAGAATGCTGAGGTTTTGGGCAACTGATACAGACATAGGACATGGTGGGTAGGAGGAACCTCCCTTCCAGTGCCAATGAGACATGACTCACCATTCAGAGTTGCCAAAGTAGCTGCTAATAAGGGTAGATAAGCCTGACTTGATATGTCATAGGTGAGACATTTTGGTTGGTTTGTTATACTTCCCTGATTTTTCATTCTACTATGATTGCTTCCAAGTTCCTGGAAACCTTGAAATTACACACCTGACCTGAAGTCTTTGTTTGTTTGTTTGTTTGTTTGTTTGTTTGTTTGTTTTCAGAGACTAGGTCTTGCTAAATTGCCCAGAGTTGTCTCGAACCCGTGGACTCAAGTGATTCCTAGCCTCAGCCTCCCAGGTAGCTGGGATTACAGGTGCACGCCACCATGCCCAGATTGACCAGATGTCTTTATAAAATTCCATACAAAACTGTCTATTGAATGGAAAAAGCTATCTGTCTCCCATGAAATCATAGGCCCCAACTCCAGGTCACACTATTACCTGTAACAAACACTTGATTCGTTCTCCAGGGGTCATGATTCCTGTGGTGAACACTCCAGATAACATACCAGCTGCAAACAGCTGGGGGTAGCTGCATTGAAAAAAAAAAAAAAAAAAAAAAAAACAGAAGTGAGTACCTGTGACTAACCATCCACGACAGAGGAAATCTCAGTAAAGAGAATAACTTTATAAGAAAAAATAAATACTTGAACTGGGTAGAAGTCAAGTTTTCAGTGTATTATGATGTCAGATTTCCCAGGCCAGGAGTCTCAGTGCCAAGAGCAATAAAAGCTTGGTCACAAGAAGGCCTACCTGCATACTCACACAGCAGGGCATGGTTTCACTCCCATCCTGCCACACATAGCAACTATGGATGTACTTTTAGTCTTCTCCTAGCTTTGATTCCCCATTTGTAAAATTCAGGGTTGTTGTGGGGGGGGGAGCCTCTAACCCAGGATCTGGTCCTCAGTCTTCAGCTGTCCCCAGTTTCCATCCAATCTCACCTCCTCTGGATCATTAAGAACCTGAGAACATTTTAAGTCAAAACTGAAGCAGGACAGCAGTGAGACAGGAGAAAACAGCTGTGGCTACGTCCATGAGCCCAGGGGCAGCCAGGCCAAGAACTGTGCTATAAGATGCTGAAAAAGGTCCAGAAAGGGCTGGAACCCAGAGAGGCATGCTAAGGGTGCTGTGGTCCTCTGCAGGGAGCAATCACCCAGCAGTCTGATATGGATCCTCACCCTGGCCACATGAAATGGGACACACTGAGCACTTAGAGGAGTCCGAAGCTCCTTGCAACTATTGTTTTCAGATGTCTCTGGCATTTCCTTTTCTTTCTGGAATGAGCAATACCAGCATGGTCTGGAGACAACAAAGCACAGTTCAACAGAGTACCTACAATTTAGCAAAAGTTGCTGAAAAACTTCACTTACTTGACAGACCCTCAGGTCTCTCTTAGCCCCAAGGTGAACCTTCATGAGATACCCCACAAGGAGCCCAAACCTGGGAAACATGTCAAATGTGGGGAAGGGGACATTCATTGCCACTGTCAGTCCTTCCCTCTGATGCAAGGGACATCAGTCTCAACAATGCTGTTTTTTTCCATGCACTCTCCCCAGGTAGGGCTCACACACCTACTTCAGGCAAGCAAGTCCAGCACACAGATGACTGGTGAACAGACAAGAGACAGACTTTCACACAGGCCTCATTCACATTCTCAATTTCTTCTGCTATTCCCAAGGGGAGCCCTCTCAGCAACCAAACATCCCCACAGGAGTTCAGTGTGTTCTGTTTTTCCTAGGATGCCCAAACCCTAGGTCAGGTACAGGTTCAAATCCTGGGACTGGGGATTTCCCTATAAATGGGGTCTCTGTGTGCACAGGATATCATGTAGACACTGTGATGACTTAACCTCTTTTGTCACACCCCACTGCCACCCTAGGTCTACTTCTGTGACTGCGAGACCTTCCTGAGCTTCCACCCAAAGCCCTGGAAATGCTCCTTTCCCATCCTCAAACACTACTGTCAGGAGGTGGACATGGTTGGGCTGACTTAGCAGGATTGTGGGGGGGGTGGGATTTCACTATCATAATCTTTGCTCAAGTAGAAAGGGTGTTTTTCTGAGAGGTGATGTGGTGTGATTGTATGAGGAACACAACCCATAGGCAGTTCTTGTGAACAACCCTAGTACAGCTGTAAACTGGTATATGAGCTAAAAGGTGCTTAGAGAAGATACATGACCAACATCATTTGGTCTACAAAGAGTCAAACACGGCTTCAAAAGAAAACCTCACATACCCACATTTGGGACCCCCATGACAATAGAAGCTGGGCAGAATTAGGACTCTACTCTTATTTTACCAGCATCTCTAGCAACTAGACTCCTCTCAGCTTGAAGTCATGGCCTAAGATACTGATAAACAATCCTGTGGTGGCCTGGCTTCCCACTCAAGCTCGTAGACTCCAAGTCTGGCTACCTTCTGTGGGTTTATGCTGCTGGCAGTCATTCCTGGGAGCTGACATTTAAACAGCTCGGACTAAGAGCACCTTGTCTTCTCATTCACACACAGAATCTTCCTGTATCTTAAGAGGCCCACTTTTGTTAATTATATTGTAAATTCTTGGTCATCTGCCTCTTTATATTCAAATCTAGCTTCTTAGAGCTTATTAAAAGGAAATATACTAATTTATTTCACTTTAAAAGTGAAATCAATAACTGAAATAATTATAATCACATAGCAAAAATGAAGTAAAATAAAAGTTGCAACCTTCTCTGGTCCTAACCAGGTGACCATCAGGTGCTGTTCCTGGCATTTTACACATATTTTAGCTTTCAGACCTCCCAATAGCCTTGTGGGGTTTGGCATTACTACTATCCACAGTAAGTAAGACCACTTCACAGGAGAAATTATGACAACAAATGACAAATTATGACAATTATGATAACTTTTTGGTTCACAGGACAAAGGGAATTCAAGTACCTTCCTAATGCAGAGCCTACAGGGGTCAGTCTCTGGGGCTGCGGAGGACAGTAATTGCCTATTCACCAAGGTTCTTTCCTTTATTTCATCTCATACCACTGGGTAGAACAGCACCAAGTTCTCTCTTTTTAAGCCCTCAGGACTGAGAGTACATACCTGAGCACATCCTCTGGGGATTTCTGTTGTAATTTCTTCCCCAAACCAAACCCAAAGAAGCACACAGCAAACATGGGGGTGACCCCAATAATGGGAGCAGCCATGCCCCGGTATAGTCCTGTGATGCCCTGCAAAGAATCACAGATGAATTTCAGATACTACACGTTCCATATTGCTGATACAGGGAACAAGTCACTTAACCTGTGGTTTCCTTCCTTCATCTCTTCAAGAAAAGACAGGTTTTTTTGTTTTGTTTTATCTTGTTTTTGTGTTTTCTTGAGACTAGGTCTCGATTTTTGCCTGTGGAACCGCAGGCTCATGTTGCCCGGGGTACCACAGACTCAAGCAATCCCCAGCTTCAGCATCAGCTTCCCATGTACCTGGGATTACAAACATGTGCCACCACACCTAGCTATTTTTTTGGAACTAGGTCTTGCTACGTGCCCCTGGCAGGACTTAAACCATGATCCCTGGCCACGGCCACAGCTTCCTAGGCTGCTGCTTACAGGCATTCGCCACCAAGCCCAGCCATAAAGAAAGGTTTTAAAAGGAAGAAAATCCTCACATTTATCAGAAATGGCTTCCTCTTACACACTCCTGGAAAAAATGAAAACAGTTTCCATTCTTCTACTTCCTAGTGAAAGGAAAATTTCTGCCCAAAAGTATATTCCAAGGAAATACACATAAGAAATGTGTATGTATACAGATATATATATATAAAATATATTTATGAATAAAATGACACCAGACATTTATAAGATATCAATATTTTGGGGTGAACTTACTTAAAAGTTCCCAAATAGATTAATGAGATAAATTATGGAAATTCCACAAGTAGACTATCATAAAGCCATAAAATCACAGTGTAACATGAGGTTACTAAATGAAAAAAACAAAGCAGACTACAAAACAGGATGTACAGTGATCTCTCTTCCCTGGGGTGAGAATACAGGTGATTAAGAAATTTTCCAAGGTCTGATGGTTCAGGCCCTTGGGGGGGGGGGTGGGGGTGCTGGGTGAGTCCTATGCCATTGGGGTCTCAGGGTCTCAAGATCTTGGGTCCAGGGTTCTCGGCTGTGGGAGCTGGTCTCTGCCACCACATGGACCAAGGGTGGGGCTGGGCACCTCTGCCAGGTCTGGGGCTGGGGAAGGGAGTTTGGGGGGCCCACTTTGGTTTACTCTAACCCTAATCAGACCTGCACCATGAATGGGAAAAAGCAGTCTCTCCAGTTGTAGACATAATGGGGAGGAAAGGAAGTAGTAAGGGCCCTGGATATACTCACCACCTGGGTAGTACCCAAGCAGTATGTTTGGAAACATTGAAAAATGCATATGAGATCAGCGATTGTGGTGACCTGTCACAGATTTCTACCTGCATTGTCTCTGCAGCTGGGGAACCAAATCCCTTGTCCACCGTTTTGTAAAACAGAATGTTTTCACTGTCTGGGAGTTGGGTTCCCAAACCAAGACATTAGAATTACATGGCGTAGAACTAGCAACATGTGACAGACACTGACCAAAAAGGAGCCTGGAGAACCATACCACGCATTTGCCTTACAAGGGGTTCCCAATGTGATCGACCTGACTACCCACCTCAGTTACTCCTGGAGACCCAAGCAGCCTGATCTGTTGTACTCCAGGAGTGCAAGTCCAGGGAAAAAGGACATTGTTCCAGAAAAAGAAGAGAGCAGTGGTCAAACAAGGACCAATTACTTGCAGGGAGAGGAGTTGGAATGACCAGAAGAGGGGAAGGGGTAAAGGAGGAGTAGGGTAAGGAGATGGGGTACAATATGGAAGGGAGGGCCATACCTAAGGTGAACAACAAACATGACCAATATTGTATTAAAATTACAAATAAAAATTAAAATAAAAAAAAAACTTTCTAAAGGATATTTTTATTGTTAAAAACAGACTTCACATCAGGTTTCACTAGTATACTTTGGTAATGAAAGCCACTATACAATAGCCAGTACACAGACAAATAATTATAGCTATTCCAATCAAACAAGGTTAGTAAACCAAGGAAGAGGGAGAAAAATAAAGTTGCACAAGAAATGAAATGCACATCAAAGTATATTACTATGTAACAGGAAAACACATGCAAAGAGTTATAATCATGAAAAGTGAATTGAATTGAACATTAAGGCCTGATAAAATTTTATGAGCAGGACAGAAAGAGCAGATAGGTAATGTAAGAGTTAAAGCTTCTGCCACAGCCAGGTGTGGTGGCATGCACCTATAATCCAAGCACTGGGAGGCAAGAGGACAGGGATCGCTTCAGTTTGCGGGTTCAAGACTACCCCAGGCAACATAGCGAGACCTGGTTCTTGAAAAAGCAGCCAGGCCCGGTGGTGAGTGCCTGTAATCCCATCTACCTGAAAGGCTGAGGCTGGGATGGCTTGAGTCCGTGGGATAGGGACTACCCAGGGTAACATAGCAAGGGACCTAGTCTTAAAATAAAAAAAAAAGCTTCTACCACAAACAGGAGACTAAAACATAAAAACGTAAAAAATACAGAAGCATATGTTTATTATGTAGCTAGGTAGAAACAGCATAAACAACTGAAAAGAGGTGGAAGTGGTTGTACTTTCTGTAATAGTTATCTCTGATAGTTGTCTTTCAGTAACAAAGTGCTGATATCCCTTTAACACAAAATAAGGGAAGAAAATTTAAAACAAATACAAAAAATTGATGTTGCTTCTTACAGAGTGGCAAGAGGTTGAGTGGGGCTGCTTACAGGGAGGGCCCTTAGACCCCGGGGAGAAGCTGCATTGCTGCTGACCCTGGGCATTCACAACAGAAGTCCCTTCCAGAAAAAGGGGCACAACTGTACTTGGCAGCAACCCTGGATCTGCAATGGTCTAAAAATGATCTGAGGCTGGGGAACAGTGTTTGGGGGGCCCACTCTGGTTTACTCCAACCCTAATCAGACCTGCGCTAGAAATGAAAAAAGCAGTCTAACTGTAGGCTGCAAGAAGACTCTGAAAACAAAGTACAGAAGCAGTAAATAGGAAAAAGTGAATGAGACAGAAGGTTCTAAGGCAGACCTACAAAACAGCATGGAAACAAGCTTCAAAGTCATTCCCCACAGCTCCTCACCAGGACTCAGAAGGATGCCTATGTCTCCCAACAACTCCTCTATTCTTCCTGGCCCACCCAGTTCCACATAGCACAGTCAAGAATTGTCCCTGGCATTTCCAGAGAGCTCTGTCTGGCACAGCAAAACACATGGGCACATCCAAATATGAAATCAAGAAAGCCTATTTAATTCTTTTTGGTTTTTTGTTTGTTTTTGAGACTAGGTCTCGGTATTTTTGCCTGTGGAACCGCAGGCTCACGTTGCCTGGGGTACCAGAGACTCAAGCAATCCCCAAGCTCAGCTTCCCAGGTAGCTGGGATTACAGGTGCATGCCACCATGCCCAGCTATTTTCTGGGACTAGGTCTCGCTACGTTGCCCCGAACAGGTCTCGAACCACGATCCCAGGTCCCCACCACGGCTTCCTAGGCTGCCACTTACAGGCATGCACCATCGTGCCCGGCCCTATTTAATTCTTAAGGAGCTGGATTTATACAAATCATTCTCACCAGGCTCCTAGCAGCCAGTGTATTGTTCATCTGCTAAACAGGTGTTCAAAATGTTCAGACCTAGAGGCATGTAAACCTGCTTTTCTTACATTAGGGCTGATGACCCTGAACAGGCCTGCAGTCTATAAGACACTGAACTGACTCCACCCTGGGGAGCACAGATGAAAGGAGCACCTTACAGAAGAAAAGGCAGCATTGTATCACACAAGGGTGGTTGGGTAGGTTTCCCCTCAAAAATCTTTCCCACATTTGGGTCCTATAGGAAGGCTGGGAACAAATTCTGCCCCAAGGTTGAATCCATCACTTACCAGAATCCCTTCCTTATCTGAGTGACACCTGTTTCTCAGTTTCTGCATATTTAACGATATCATCTACTTAACTGAGTATTCATGAGTTTATTTTAGGAAGCAGAGGAACAGTTCTCAACAAGTTCTTTTTACACATGTGCTAAAGAAGTGAGTAATTGCTAATAATTAAAAGTCTTTTAAAAATCCCATGTTTCCACTCAAAGAACTATCTTAAAAAGCATTATGCAATCATCCGATAATCCAAACTAACTGGTATCCTTGTTTGGGGTTTGGAGATACTGCTGGCATTGCTCAATGTTCCTCAGACTGGAGGACTTTTCCATTAGACTCTACATAACCTTCTGACACTGATCCCTGTAGAACTGACTGATCCATATTTGCATTTTCTTACACTACACATCACTAATTAATCCCCACTTATTGTGCTCGCTTCAGCAGCACATATACTAAAATTGGAATGACACAGAGAAGATTAGCATGGCCCCTACGCAAGGATGATGTGCAAATTCGTGAAGCGTTCCACATTTTTTGGGAAACAACCTGAATGCCCCAAAGAAGATGACTGGATGAAAAAGATGTGGTATATATACACAATGGAATATTATGCATCAATAAAAAATGACAAATTGGATGATTTTATGGTAACATGGATGTACCTAGAAGAAATCATACTGGCAGAAACAAGTCAGAAGGAAAAAAACAGATACCAAATGGTTTCACTAATATATGGACAACCAAATGAAAGTACACAACTGTGGGAGGGAACCAGCTGGAGTGGCCAGGGAGAGGAGGTGGTGGGGGACCCCCAGGGGCCACAATGATGTGATTGATGTGAAATATATATATGTATAAATTAAAATTTAAAAAATCCTCACTTATTCCTTGTGATCTACTTTCTACCTTTCAAAAAAGAATTAATTTTAATAACTTCTAGCATATGAATGAAATAGTAGCCCTGTCAAAGACTGGTGACAGGTGACAATAGGAGGGCATGGGTAGTACAGTGAGAGCTGCAATCATGGGCTAGACCTCCAGCAGAACTACACAATGTCACCCTCACTTCCTGGTGGAGTAACAAACCATTCTTGTGAATGTGTTCCTTTGAGAAAGTGGAAGGTCCAACACCAAGATACCATACCTCCCTAATAAGAGTCTTCCGGAAACAGTCAATAGTCCCAGAATACATAGGAGGTTGTCCAGGTGAACTCACAGGCTGTGTCTGCAGTCGAACCTGAAACCAGAAGTTAAAACAGTTATTTTCCAGAATCAAATGCCTGTGAGTAACAACAATTCAACCGTCTGCCAAAGCCTGGACAAATAGCACCTGTGTCTTCAGCACTCATTTAATCAGCTGGATTCAGACTTCTCTTTCCTCCAATTCATTCAGACTTTTCACTCACAAGTCATTGGTAGTATGCTTTCAGAGAGAATGACAATTCCTCTGGTTTCCTCATCTACCCACTTTCATTAGATATTTCTTATTAACAGATCTCACAATGACTCAGCGGGATAGAACTGTTTACAGATAAGGAGATTGGGTTTAGTGAGTTCAGGTGATTTGCCAGTAACCAGACCTGCCTGATGTAAATCTCCAGCTCTCCATCACTACCCCACTCTCTTTTGCAGTAAAATGTGGATGGTTAGATAAGGTTCTCAATAGTCATTTTGGGCTGGGCATGGTGGCTTGTGCCTATAAGCTTCGGCCTATGAAGCAGCCAGGGCTAGGGATCACGATTCGAGTTCCGCCTGGGGCCTGTAGCGAGACCTAGTTCCAAAAAAATAGCTGGGTGTGGTCTTGTGCACCTGTAATCCCAGCTACCTGGGAAGTTGAGGCTGGAGATTTCTTGAGTCTGTGGTACCCCAGGCAACAAGAGCCTGTGGTTCCACTGGCAAAAATTGCAAGACCTAGTCTCAAAAAAAAAAAAAAAAAAAAAAAATAGTCATTTTGGAATGAAGTGGATTTGATAATATTTTTCTTGGTCCTCCACCTTTTGATATAATCAATACCTCAAAATGTTGTGTCTCTCTTTCAATTGCCTTTATTACTTCAGGCATTCTCCAAGGCTTAGCGCCCTAGTCATCTGGTCCACCATTCCTTTCAGAAAACTCAGATTCTAGGGCTTGAGCTATTGCTCAGTGATGATTATCATTCAGTCATCTCCACACCTTTCCTGGCCTCTAGTTTCCAAATTCCTGGAGGAGTACTCCCTATGACAGTCTCTTATTTGGCTCAAATCAACTCTAGAATTTTACCTTCCTAATGTCCCATTTGAGTGAGAGCTAGCTACTTTCTCAGGATGTGAAATCTGAGTGTCCCTAATTACTTCCTGTTGCTTTTCCTGCTAAGAATCAAGTCTGTTGAAGTGGGCATTTAAGATGTTTCCAAAATTCTAATTTCTTCCTCTCTGTCTGAGTCTTCTCCTAGGCCAAATCCTCACCTGTCCTTAGTATGGTGGTTTTCAATTATGTTCACTAATTATTTGATACTCTTTCCCTTCAAAATGTGAATCTTATTTCCCCTTCCCTTGAATGTGGGTCACACTCAGTGATTCTCTTCTAATGAATAGCATATGATAGAAATGATGCCATGTTTCTGCTAGTACTAGGCAATGAAAAGGTCAGTTTCTGGCGGGGCATGGTGGCACATGCCTGTAAGCAGCAGCCTAGGAAGTCATGGCCAGGGATCGTGGCTTGAGTCCCACAGGGAGCACGGAGCAAGACCTAATCCCAAAAAAATAGCTGGGCATGGTGGCATGCACCTGTAATCCCAGCTACCTGGGAAACTGAGGCCGGGGATTGCTTGAGTCTGTGGTACCCTGGGCAACATGAGCTTGTGGTTCACAGGCAAAAATAGCTAGACCTAGTCTCAAAAAGAGAAAAGAAAAGAAAAGAAAAGAAGAGAAAAGAAAAGGTCAGTTTCTGCCTGTCTCTATCTCAGGTTATTTTCTCTGGGAAAGTCTATCACCACGGCATAAGAGTAATCAAGCAGCTCAGAAAGGCCAAGTGCAGAGGAAAGACCTCTAACAACAGTCAGCACCAAGTTGCTATACATGAATGTACCACAAGGGAGCTAATCCTTCAGCCAACATTTTTTTTTGGAGTGGTAATTCAGTATTGTTTTTTGAAAATAACTACTAAGATATAACTGATAGCCAGGCGTGGTGGCACGTGCCTGTTGTCCAAGCACTGAGAGGAAAGAGGCTTGGGATCACTTGAGTTTGCAGGTTTGAGACTACCCCGGGCAACACAGTGAGACCTGATCTTGGAAAACCAACTGGGTACTGTGGCGGGCACCTGTAATCCCAGCTACCTGGGAGACTGAGGCTGGGGATCACTTGAGTCCATGGGATCTGGAGTACCCTGGGCAACATAGCAAGACCAATTCTCAAAAAAAAAAATGAAATGAAAATAAAGAGAGGATCTGGATGTCTATGACTAACAAGATCTCTATCCACATGAATGAAGAGTAGGAGGCAGCTATGCTAACCACTATACCACCAACGCTCAGGCTGAATGACGAGTAGGAAGAGAGGTCAGATTATTCTTCCTGACCACTCAGTGCTGTTTAGAATAGCCACTGTCACCGGGCACGGTGGCTCATGCCTGTAAGCTTCAGCCTATGAAGCGGCCGAGGCTAGGGATTGCAGTTCGAGTCCCGCCTGGGGCCCATAGCGAGACCTAGTTCCAAAAAAATAGCTGGGCGTGGTGGTGCGTGCCTGTAATCCCAGCTACCTGGGAAGCTGAGGCTGGGGATTGCTTGAGTCCGTGGTACCCCGGGCAACGAGAGCCTGCGGTTCCATGGGCAAGGCCTAGCCTCAAAAAAATAAAAAAAATTAAAAATTTAAAAAAAAATAAATAGAATAGCCACTGTCTTGAGAAGCACTAACACATAGTATTTACTATCAGCTGAACATCTGATTTATGTTTTATTGTGCCCTGACCAGTCTGGTTGCTTTAATCCTCCTCTTGCTATAGAATGACTATACCTGTTTTACTAGATGAAAGGAAGCAGAGTTTGCTGCCCAAACCTGCTAAGAGAAAGTACTCTTAAAACTATCTTCCCATGTAGGAAACCCAATCTGACATTCTAACAAGCCTTCTATACAGGTTTCCCATTTTGTAAGATTCACCCTGCCCAGAATCTGTCAGTTTCCTCCCTGGTGTGTCTTGAAAAACGTTAGAAATCTAGTATGAAGTTTTTCAATGTTAATTCAATAAGTCACAATATGGTATGGACTTTGGCATTGGTGTAAGTGTTGAGATCAGGGAACAAGTCTTGAAGAGTTTCCTCCTTCCCAAAGTCTGTTTGTCCATGGCTTCCTCACTTAAGAGTTGTGACAATCAGCAGGAACCTGGGCAAAGCCGTCCCTGGAAGGGCTTAGTTACGAGTGCGCAATCGCTTCCCACAGGAAGACACTCAGGTTAAAGTGAGGTGACAGCTTGAAGAAAGCCAAGTACCTCCCTGGGGCCAGGAAGGGGCAAAGGAAATGGGGTTAGGGCACCATGGCCAAAGGGGAGTTTGTTCAAAGATCTCTAGAATAACAAGAGCCTGTCTTTAGCTCTCTCCCTGAGACGGGATTTACAAATGACTTGTTTCAACTTTATGTAATGTTAGGTTTGTCTGAAATCAGAGCTTTGGGGAGGTGCTTTTTCCTCTCATTCCCAAAGTAGCACAAAGGTCAGGAGAGGCTGCTGGACAGAGAACTTCAAGTCAGAGTCCTTGATCGGCGGTTAAGGGCTGCTTACACTGCATGACACTGCATGCGAAGAATCGTTTCTCCCGATCCCGAAAGGGGAGAAAAGGAGATTCCCTAGATTTCACACGGAAGATCCTGCTGGAATCCCTCCGTCAGGGGCCGCGTCTCGCGAGAGCCCCCACTTTCTGCGCCCGGTTCAGGCCTCCTCCCACACCCTCCGCCCCATCCTCCTCGCACCTTGACCGTGTCCAGTGGGTGCCCCACGAATACCAGGCACATGCCGCCAAAGCCTCCGGCCAGTAGGTTCTTAAGTGGACTGATGGGCTTCGCCTGGTCGGCCATGGTCCGTTCTTCAGTGTGTCTGTTCCCAGCCGGTCCTGCTCTACTGCCCCAGCCTCAGCGCTGCACCGCCGACCTTTCACCCACTTTTGAGTGGGCGGGGCTCGAGTCCAGGGCCGCTCGGAAGGAGGACCTAGCTAGCGTGATCCGACTTCCGCCTCCAAGGCGGCTTCCGGCCATGGCCCCGCCCCTAGTAGGCGTGGCTTGAGGGTAAGAATGGAGGTTTTTGGAGGCGGATGGATGTATTCATTTTGGAAGTTTCACTACCTTTGATTTCTCCTTCCACTAGATTCCAGTTCTTCTCTCTGTCCAGTTCCTTCTATCCGATAAGTCGATTGCACCCTGCTACCTGCCAGGCGCCCTTCCAGGAACTGCAGACACTGCTGATAGCACAGCACTTGGGTCCCTGTCATTGTGGAGCTTATAGACCAGATAGTGAAAAATGCATAGTGTCAAGTGATCATAACGACTATGGAGAAAATTAAATCCAAAACGAATTTAAACGAATTTTAACGAATTTATGGGAGGCTAGTAATTTTCCATTTTAGTTAGGCGAGTAAGGGAGAGTTTCACTGACAAAGTGGCTGAGTTTAAGACTAGAGGAAAGTGAAGATGTTAGTCCGGTTCATCGATATGCGGTGAAGGGTGAAAGACCTTTCAATAAGAGGAAAACAAAATGCAAACGCCCTGGCCTGTGCAGCAGTGAGGGACAGGAAGAAGAATAGGTGATAGACATGGCAGTGCTGGTATATCAAGCAGGGCTGTAAGCCACTGAGAGGACGTCAGCCTTTCCTTTGAAGGAGATGAGAGCCATTCTGGGATTTTGAAAAGACACCATCAGACTTATGAGTTAACAGGGTCCCTCTGACAGCTGGGTGAGAGCAAAACCCTATGGAGCAAGGAGGAAGCAGGGAGCCCTGCGGCACTAAAGCTCATGTTCAGGAATACTGACTTGGCTCAGAGTACAGTAGAGATGGTGGTGTAGGGTTTGGGTTCTCTATATATTTTCAGGTTCTATATATTCTGAATGAAGAACTAAATTGTTAATGAATAGAAATTAAGATGTATGAGAAAAAAGTTAAGAATAATGCTAATTGTTCTGCCTTGATTCTAGATGGGCAGTATCCAAGAATTCACATTATTCATTCATTACTCTTATATGTTTGAAAGGTTTCAAGTTAAAATTTTATTTTACTATTTTTTTTTAGAGATTAGGTCTCGCGCTCTCGCCTTGGGAACCGCAGACTCTCGTTGGCCCGGGTACCCTGGACTCAAGCAATTCTCATCTTCAGCCTCCCAGGAAGCTAGGATTACAGGCACGCACCACCACGCCCAGCAATTTTTTGAGACTAGGTCTCACTATGTTGCTCCGGGCGGGTCTTGAATCCGTGGACTCAAGCGATTCCCAGGTCTCGGCCTCACTTCATAGGCTGCGATTAAAGGCATGTGCCACCCTGCCCGGCTTCAAGTTAAAAATTTAAAACCGAGATATAAGGTTCCTTGCCAAACGTGTGTTTTAACTTTGCATATCTGTCTCCAGATCCTATTCTCTGTAGATTTATAGGCCAAAACATGTAATAGAAAGTCTTGGGTGGTTTGAACAGGGAAATGATAACTTTTATGATTTTAAGAGATCTTTCTGAACAATGTGTATA
>PVHY01025054.1:0-17500 GCA_004024945.1 Uropsilus gracilis | reverse complement strand
CCTTTTGTGATAATATGGCGAACTCCGTGGTGACTCAGGAACTTTCCAGCAACAGAGAAAGGACCACCCAACGCAGGACCACCCAAAGGACTCCTCCAAGAGGGGAGCGGAGTTAAGGTGATTCTGGATGGGTTTGTCCCAGCCCACCATGAGCTTGGTCATGGGAGCTCTGCTGGCCACTAAAAGCAGCTGCTGCAGAGGCACCTCTTGGAAAAGAGGGATCTCGGTTTTGGGGAGGATGTTCGCTTCATGGAAGGAGGTGGGGAACTTTTTTTTTTTTTAAGGTAGATTTTAAAAAGCAGAGGCCTGGTTCACACCCTATCTCTGTCACGTCATAACCGATTTACTCTCAGTGCACTTCCTCATCTGCTAAGTGAAATGGATATTTAGTTCACATTCCTTGTCTTTAAAACAGTAATAATAACTTACCTCTTGAGATCATTGGAAGGATGAAAGGAGAATGAAGCCTCGCATTTAGGAAATGTCCCCTAAATTTTTCTGTTATTTCTATGTTATTTTCATTAGCTACATCATAAGATCTTTGTATAAAGTGTCTGGATGTGATGGATGATCAATCAGTGGAAGTTATTCTTATTAAAAGGCAACATTTCCATATTGGTGCTGCTCTACTGGTAGGATTGATGGTATTAGGATGAAGTGAAATTCTAAGTTTTTTTATTTATTATTATTTAATTGATTGTAGATATAAATATATATTTTCCATCGTTGTCTACCCCAAGATTCTCCCACCATCTTGTCACCTGTGCACCTTCATCTTAATCTCTTGTGCCCATCCCTCTCCCAATTTTAGCCTCTTCCTTCTTTTTCTGTGCTTCAGTTCTGCTGACAGTTTAAATTTTCCTTGTCTTTTTTGTTTGTTTGTTTTCCCTCTGTCCTGCATATAGGTGAGATCATCCAGTATTTATCTTTCTGGCTTTTCTTTCTAGATCTATCCATGTTGCCACAAATGCATCATACTTGTCTTTTTTGGTTGATCAATAATATTCCATTGTGTACATTTACCACAACTTTCTGATCTTGGCTATTTTAAATAGTGCTGCAATAAACGGCTGAGTATAGGTGTCCTTTTGAATTAGTGTTTTTGTATCCTTTGGGTAGATTCCCAGAAGTGGGATTAGCTGGATCAAATGTAGTTTTATTTTCACTAGTTTGAGAGCCCTCCACACAACTTTCCATAATGGCTGGACCAGTTTGCATTCCCACCAACAGTGTAAGAGTGTTCCTTTCTTTTCACATACACACCAGCACTTGTTGTCCATGCTTTTGATGTGAGCCATTCTTACTATTGTAAGATAGTATCTCATTGTGGTTTGGATTTGCATTTCCCTGATTATTAGTGATGTTAAGCATTTTTTTCATATGCCTATTAGCCATTTATATTTCTTCTTTGGAGAAATGCCTTTGTAGTTGTTCTTCCCATTTTTTGACAGTGCTTTTGCTTTGTTCTTGGTAAGTTGTGTGAGTTTAAAGCCATCAAGGTCATCAACAAGAAAAAGTTTGTAAGACTATCATTGCCATGGGCAACTTAGGACATATGACCAGTAAATGCAGTGTAGTATTCTGGATAGCATCCTAGAACAAAAAAAAGGATGTGTAATAAGGAAGTTTCAATGAGCTATGGATTTTATTGAGTCAGTATGTCAACACTGTTCATTTGCTATGCCACATATACATAGTAATGTGAGATGTTAGTTATAGGAGGTATCATGGGGAGGAAGGAGTTAGATGATCCCTCTCCATATTTCAGCTCAATTTTTCTTTAAACCTAGAACCATCCATATAAACAAAATCTGTTGGTAAAACATAAGAAAAGAAACAAGTCAGATTTTACCTTCCAAATCTACTTTGCTGAACTTAGTCCCATTAAATGACAAAAATAATCATGTTTCCTTTCACCTGGAACAGGATGAGCCTACCTCTGGCTATGTGAATTTGTCAGCTCTGTGCCACGGTATCTACAGAAGTACCTTGAGAACCTCGTGTCACATCATATTGTGGTCTATGAGCTAGTGGCAACATGCTGGCAGGAGTAAGAGAGCAGAGATTAAGAGGTATCGCAGATGCCTTTATAAGATGTCTGCTTTTAAGAGGGAAGTAAATACATCCTGTAAAAATAAAGGGTCTAGCACCCCAGTGAAGTTGCTGGGAGTCTGATAGTGCAGGACATCTTAGAATATTGTCTTTAAAGAAAATTACAGGAGCCAGTTCCTGCTTCAGACAATAACTACAGCCCATGGACCTTTGAATGTTATCATACTTGGCTTACTCTGACCCATTTACAAGGTGATCTGAAGCTCTTCTGGGATGCAAGGAACTCAGGACAGTCTACTATCTCAGTTAACAGAGGTGATTTTAAGAGTATACAAAAAAGGAAGAAAATCCAGAAAAAGTCAAGATAACCCAAGCTGAGCACCCCAGAGAACTCAAACATGATTACTATGTAGGACGCATTGTAAGCTCCTAGTATGTGAAGTGGCTTAGCCTGTTATCTCCAGCAGTCAGCCTTGCTCACCATTCCGCCTTCCACTCTGCTTATCTTCATCCCCCCCTCCCCCCAGAACTAATTCTCTACTCTCTTAGCTTCTCTGTCTACTCCTGTTACTAGTTCAATTGAATAACTAGCTTCAATCTCTCTTTATCTCAAGATTCTTTTTATCTGAGCTTCTGCAAACACGCAGTTTTTGTTTACCACCTTCTTCATGCCTGTGTCTCCTAGTTTCTCCAGCATCTGACTCTTTCTAGATGCTTTTGCACCCAGTTTCTCAAACTTCTGATTGGACCTTTAACTCCTATCCAGGGGCCCCCTCTCTTTTTTCATTATAAAATCACCAACATCATTAGATTTAAAAACAAAATTTTGTTACAATTCATCACAAAGGATCACCCAGAATAGGCACTCTGCTCTTGTCACCTTGATAGGACAAGAAAAGCTTAAGTGATATTAGAGTTGACAAATAACAAGCTACTGTGAGCCATGGATGGTCACTTCAAGTGCGCTGAAACCTGGACCCTGTCTGTATCAATTACTGACCAGGTTTTTGAAGAACAATGAGTATTCACAACTGTTTGTAGTACCAGAAAGGCAATGTGCCCCCAAATATAATACAAGACCACAAACATGTTCAGATAATAGACTCAGCTCCTGAGCTCAGGTGAAGTAGACATGAAATGATTGAGACACTTGAACTGGGAGGATGAGCAGCAGAAATGCAGTCAGAGAAGAGCTATGCTCCTTAACATAGCTAACCACCCAACTCTTTTCTCATCCCCAACTTGAGTTAGAAGGTTTGGGAAAGACTCCAACACCCTTGCAAGGCAGAACTCTTCTGCAATGCTCCTTCCTAGACTCTGAACCAAGGTAGAGATTGCTACCGTCCAACCCCTCCAATCAGTGCTGACTGTGACTGTGACTGTGACATCAGCAGACCCCTTCCCTGTCCCCTGGGCAACTTTCCGGGTGGCAGTGATTGCGGCAGGTAAGCTGTGGAAGCCTCTTAGAATGGGGACATTGTTACCAGCCAGTGCTTTTGCTGGCCTGTCCAGGCAATTTCTGCTGCCGTTTTGACTACTGGGGACACCAGTCTCAAACACTTAGAAGAATTAAGTGGAGAAAGGATTTCAAGTTGGCAGAGAAACTAGAAGTTTCGATAGTGAGGTGAATCTTTTTGGAGACTTTATCACCTGCATACTTTCTGTTCCCTTTACTTGTCTGTGGAAGGTGTTTCTCCCAGCAGGTACTCTTGGCCTGTGATGGAAATATGATTAGGGTTGTGGAGAAGAGAGAGCACATGGACGCCTATCCCCACAAACTGGCCTGCCCCTGGGGGCTGCCATGCTGTGAGGATGTTCTAGAACCAGAATTTAGGGGGAAACGCAATTCATTTCCTCCCTTCTGGGTTGGGTCCCAGATGTAGTGGTCAGCCTTGTGCTGGTCTTCCTCCCCCCAACCC
Source organism: Uropsilus gracilis (assembly GCA_004024945.1). Lineage (NCBI taxonomy): Eukaryota > Metazoa > Chordata > Mammalia > Eulipotyphla > Talpidae > Uropsilus > Uropsilus gracilis. The sequence goes on along the minus strand of PVHY01025054.1, from coordinate 13,529 downwards.
CTGCCCTTTCTTAAAAAAAAAAAAAATTTAACCTGAACTTAACAATTATGTTTTTATTTTTGGAAATCCGCTTATTGAAACTCTTGAAACGGTTCAATTTTTGAGTCCCAGCACTCAAATCTGCCCAGCGCCTCAGCCTCTCACTGCCATGTACCACAGAGCTCTGCCAGGTGTGAGTGACTGAGTGACTAAGTGCATCACCTGGATTTTCTCTCTGACTGCCTGTCACAGATGGCTGCTGTCTATCCCTGGATTCACCCCTCTTGAATTCAGTGAAAATCTCCCCTTATTCATTCAATGTGAAAGGAATAGTTTTTTTTTTCCCCTGCTCTAACTATTTTTTGGAGAGGTTTTTGGGTTTTCTTCTGAACAAAAATAGAATTTCACTGGTAGTTGCCATTATACCCACAAACACTCTTTACCTGTTGTGTCTTCTCGCTTCTATTTCATATTCATGTTACAGGATTATTGAACAGAATCTTCTTGCAATCCCCACTCACATTATCTTGCTTGGCAATTTGAAATGAAAGGTCTATGAAATTTGAAGCACAAACTCGCAGGCAAGAGGCTCTCAAACTATCAGGAACCACTGTGTTTAGTGCTGAATTTTTAATTCAAGGAAAGAAAGACTAGATTAAGTAAAGATTACCACAGGAACTCAGAAATCATGCCTCCAAAGAAAATTCACACATATATGTACCTCAAAAGATCATCATAATATAACTAATTCAAGTTGACACATCAGAAAATATCAACCTATGGCTTTAACATCCAGTTTCATTTGCTGCAAAGAATTCTGTATTTTATTGGACAAGCACACAAACGCACACACACAAAACCTGTCATATTATTCATCACCTCTAGAAGCAGGTCACTGAACAGTGAAGTAATGTCACTAACAAGGAGCTGTTTTCTGCAGTAAAAGGTACTTCTGACCCTGTCATGGATTTATCTTTTATTGACAGGAAATTTGACTAGCATTGATCAGAATGAAGGCTTTACCCAGCACCTTACCAAAACTTAAGCTGAGATAAGTGAATACCACACTCAGTGTCAATCACACATTCATTTCCTTCACTCAAAGTCACATTCCCCTCTGATCTGCACGATTAAGGAGTTGTTTAAACTACAGACATCTCTATGCCATGTATCAAGTGGTCAGGAGATACTATTTTGCAGTACCAACACTTGTATGAAGAAGCAGCAGAAACTACTTTAACATTAACGTAGTAGTAGATTAATGTTAAAAGCGTTCACTACAACAAAAAGAGTTCACCATTACTCACTAGATGATTCTTTGCAATGGGCTCTCTATTTATTTTGTGTGGGAAAATAGCAGGGATTTGTCAGACTCATAAATGACCCTCTAGGAAGTGATGTCCCATTTTTCTCATTCTGTTATTTCTGTTGTCTTTTTCTGCTATATTGCATCCTAAACCATAATGAAACTTGTTCTTTGATGTCACTTGAGGACAAAGTATCAATGGGAACTTGGAGATGTGTACTGAGGCAGTAACTATAAAGTTGCATGGGTAAAGGAGTTCAAGGAATGGGACAAATGCACAGAGAAGGACATACTCCCTTTTGAGAAAGAACTTGGCTGTGAAATTGGATCAAAAAAAAAAGTGGCAGAAGTCTCCAACTAACACACCACATTAAAATGTGCCTTCTGCCAATCAGGTTCCCTCAGGTTTGTACCACCCATGTAGAGCAGTTGCCAGACAAATGCAGTTTTAACAGCAGGATTTTTATTAACAAGGAAAACAAAAAGTTCTTAATGCCACAAGTGATCAGTTATTTCACCCCAAGTACTATTTAGTCTGAAAGTTCCAAACACATGTCCAAGATGGTGCCCCTCCAAACCTGCAAGCACACTGCAATATCCAGTCTCTATCTCGTCCTTTTCCAGTGTCTTCTCTTTGCTTCTTTTCTCTCCAGCATTCCAAGCTTCACTGCTTCTCCAAGGCTCTTCAAATTTCTTCCACAATTTCTGATGCACAAATCAGCTTTCCAAATTGCCCATCTCACTGTGGCTCCATGCACTTCTTTTACCAGGCCTGCCTTCAGTGGTGTCTGTTCAAATTCACCAGGCTTGCCCTCAGCAGCCCCTGGTCAACCCTAGCCTGCCATTCTGGCATCTGACTCCACACTGGCTACTTCTCTGCCAGCCACTCTCCCACCATGGCTCCTTACCACCTCCAGCTTACTCTTCCAAGCGGCTTCCCCTGGCCATGCCACATGGGCCTGTTCCCTCAGTCCATCATTTTCATCTCTTCCCTTTCTTTTTTTCCACTCTCTCCTCGCTCCTCCTTTTTTATGCACCCTTTGGCACTTCTCACTCCTTCTCACATGTCTTTCTCTCAGATTCCACCCCCCCCGGGGCAATTTAGCGCCTATACAGTTTTCAACTGCGTCACTACCCCTGTCACTACCCCTGTATTGGTTGAAGGCTGCGGAGATGGCAACCAGTGAGGGCTCAGTAGAAAGATTGAGGAAGCAGAGATAGTGATACCTGCCACTGAGGTCCTTTAACTGTTGGATCATTAGATACAGAAACCTATTATAACAATGGAAAAAGAAATGGGTCTCTTGAAAGGGAAAGGCTAACTGTCTAGATGGTCACTGAACAAATTCTTCAGGTCTAAGCAGTATTAAGATAATTTAAGTCCTTATTAAGACTGAAGTTACAGTATTTATATTTTAAAATGATTTTCTCATAAGCTGGTCTACACAAACCAATCTTTATCTTCTGTTATTGTCAAGAAATATGAGGGATTTGAGATCTTAGCCTATTTGCAAGATAATGAGTTAGGGCAGCCACAATTTCATAGATGTTGGCAGAAGGCATGAGATACTTAGGTCAGAGATGAAGAACTTTATTGCTCTCAGCACTGCAATAAGCATGAACATATTTATGCCAATTATCTTTGCCCCCAAATTTTATGGGACTGCATCACTCATTGCAATAGATCCAGATAGACATCTACACATACAGTGGGTTGCATTACAAGATGGGAACACTGAACTTAGAGAACATGAACTTTTTACATTAAGTAGCAAACATACCAAATCTTAGTTCAAGAAAGAAACATTATCTTTATTGTACAAGACTGTAAGCAAACCCACCCTTTGCTCTGTGAAGAGATGTAGATTTATCTTCCAAGATTGCTTGTTGTACAAACATCTTTGGAAAGATAGTGTGAAACAAAGGCAGTTCATACTTGTTTTCTCATTGCCTAAAGATAGGCAGAAATAGAACAGATCAATAGAGAATTGTCTTTCAACAATATCAACCCCTTGTTTTATGCTCTCTTGGCTTCTAGAGAATTTTCCCATCAGTCCACCACTCTACTGGCTACTATTAGTGATCTGACTGACAGATGCTGAGAATGATACATGGAATTGGTCTCATACAGCATTTATGAGGCTACTAATAACAGAATTCCAAGCATCAGCATGAAGGCAACCTACATGGATGACTGCCCACAGAGTTTAGGGCTAATAAACTTAACAAATCTTACAATCCATCAGAGTCTACCTTAAAAAGCCAAGTGACTTTCTCCTTATGTCTTTACATTGAGCTTTCCACTTAGCTGTGGCATTTCTCCAGGTATGGCAGGATGTATTACTGATTGCATGGATTCCTTCGTGGCCCTTGAGAGGGAAGTCTAGAGTAATTTAATCATCTATAACAATCCTGACCAGTCATCTGAAGTTGACCTAAGTGCCTTCCAGGCTAGTATCATTGATCACTTCAGTCAAGGTCAAGGACAAATTTTATATCTCTGTTTTTAAATCCATCCTTCTAACTGGATATATCTTATGTCCTAGCATAATGATAATAGCATGCAAAATGTACATAAATAATAAGATAGCTATCCAGGAGGCGACCCTGAGTGATGAAGAGTAGCCTAACTTTGAAAAAAATCTTTGTTGTCAATTGAAAATAACATGATCAACTTGTGGCATTTCCTTAAATGCTCCAAGATCTCTTAAAACCACTTCCTCTGACCCCCTTCATGTTTTTGAGGGAGAAACCATTTAATGCCTGGCTTCCACACAAATAGCATAGCATTGGGAGTGCACATGGTGCCCTGGAAAGAAAATTCTGTTTACATTTGTCAGATACCCCAAGTGTGACTTAGCTCAAATGGGAAACACAGGTAGGTGGCGCTTCTAATGTGACCTCCCAGCCATCTGGTAAACCTTAGCATTCCCAGTTCAGTTAAAATAATCAAGTCTAATGTTTTTTGGGGGGATTAGGAACATCTACACCTTTATATCTCTAGATATACAAATAAATAATCATGTTAAAAATGACCTATGTAGCCTTGTTTTGTCAGAAATTTAGTCTAGAGCACATTTGAATATATGCTTTTGAGCCTCAATGGAGATAATCACATGGTTTTTATTCTGTGTAATAATATGGGAAATCACATTAAAGCATTCTAAATAATGGATGTTTTTACATTCTTGAAACAAACCCCAGTTGGTTATGGTGTATTATTATTTCATCAAGCTGCTGGATTCTGTTCAATAATATTTTATTTAGGATATTTTATTGATATTCATAAATGACTCTTATCTGTATTTTCTATGTGCAAAAATTTTTAGTCTTTGCTGTTCTACTCACTTCATTTAGAGGAAACTTTTCTTCTAAACTCAGTGAAGTCTCAGTCTCATTGGAATTGCCTTTCTTTAGAAATTCACCAAAATCACTTTGTGAAATTATCTGAGAACATTGTTTTAAGGTGAGGATGAGTTGGTCTTTGAAAATTGCATTCATATTTTTGGTAATAAATTCATCTGGGTAGATACTTTCCTGGAATTTCAGAAAGTATGCATCTTCTCTGTAACTGACTGTATCTGTGTAATTATCCATGTGTGTATGAACACATACATATTTTTATAGTGAGTTACACCTTTTATCTTCACCCTTCTTATTTGTTTAGTCATTCGTACTTCTAATTTATCATGTACAATAGCAAGATTATGATCTTTACCTTCTTTTGTATATATTTTTATGCCATAATTTTGGTCATCTTTTTATTTTTAATTTTTGCTTAGTGTCTATCTGTTAAGCTTTCTTACAAAAGTTGGGTTTTCTTTGTGAACCAATTTGACAAAATTTTTTCCTTTAACAGATGGGTTTAAATCATTTACATGTATGTCCATTTTATATGATGATTTCTATTTTTAAGACTTTAAATATTTTCCCATTATTTGGATTTTGTGTTCTGTTTGCCTCTGTGTTTGTGTTGTTGTTCTAATAATTTGGAAAGCTTGTATTTTTATTCTAGTAGACACCTTAATAAATAAAACTATAAAATGCAATATATTTATAATATATTGCTTTAGGTAGGAATAAAATTCAAGTAGTATAAGAAAGAATGTATTCTGTATATAGTATTTGGAATTTATTAAAGTTTTCTTCATGGTCTGCTACGTAGTAACTGTAAAATATTCAATAGGGATTTGAAAAGAATACATAACTATGTATGTTGGCTTGCCTATTAATTACTTGTGATCTAAATTCTCTGTAATGTTACCTCTTCACCTCTGACCCATATCCCCTCTCTCTTGATAGCCAATGTCAACTCTTTCTTTTGTATTCTTCCAGAAAAATTATATATGAATTTAATATCATCAACATGAGTATCCTTTTAAGTGTGTAAAGTTAGATTATTTTATAAACTGTTTTATGTCATTTTAAATTTAATATGATTTTATGGAGAAGTATTCATAGCCACACATGTTGATGTATCTCATGGTGAATAGTTTTTAAAAAATAAATAAATAAAAAGACTATTTGAGCAGTCTTTCCCCTCTCTCCATGTTAGATTTATTTTGGATATGTTTTGTTCTTGACAACCAGTTTTCTTTCATAATGATTAGAGAATGTGGCTGTATATAATATCTGGAGTTTATTGAGATTTTACTCATGGCTTGGTACATAATAAAATGTCTAAATGTTCTAGGGGGAATTGGAAAGAATGTGTAGTTTTTGTTTCTTGACTTCCTTGTTAATGTTTTGTGATTCAAATTCTCTCTCATGTTACAGATTCTGACTACTTCACCTGCCAAGCGTTGAGACAGTGTGTTCTCCCATGTAGCTGTGGTTTGAGAGTTCTCCTTATGTTTTTAACTTTAGTTTAGTTTTTACATATATTTTGATCACTGCTATCTAGTTTAGGGTAATTCTTGGCTATTTTATCCTCTTTGTGTATTGTATTTTTAAAACCAGTATGTAATACCCCAATACTACACTAATGATTTGGCATTAAAATCTGTACTTATGACAAAATTTTTTACATTCCATTTACTTTACATTTGATTGCTTTTGCCTGCTTTATATGTTCAACTAGTGACAGTTTGTTCTGTTTCATAGAACTGATGCTTCGTAGAACTGCATGGAGCTGGAAAAAAAGCTGTGAAACATCCATAGCATATAGAGTAGAATTATTTGGAGTCTCCAAGACTCAGATATAAATCTTGGCTCCCCCACTTACTGGCCATGTGACCTTAGGCAAATAATAAATTTCACCCAGACTTGGTTTCCTTGTCTGTAATAGAAACAACAAAATCATCTTAGCTAAGACCCTGTCTTATGAGTAAAATGTTGAAGCTCAAATAAGAAGGAAAAGTTGTTTGGTGTCTCCAAGGATACAGTTAAACCAGGAGGAAGGCAGGGTGTTGTGGTCTTATTGTTATAGTCTAGTTTTCTATGTAATATGTCTCCTCTGGAGTTGCTGTTCCCAGGAAAGAACCTGCCTTTTACCTTTTCTGTCTCCAAACCTAGAATCTCAGAGGACACTTAACCTCATGGAGGTTCTTCTGAATCATGTCAGTAAAAGGAGAAGAAGCTCTTCCTCAAAGAAGGAACAGAACTGCTGGGAGACAGCAGCACTTGCAGGAAGAAGTGCAGAACACAAGGAACCCCTGCAGAGTACTCCCTACCTAAGTGTTCCCTAAATGCCGGAGTTCACTCTCATGGATGTCTGCGCTTCATAGAGTCACATGACTTTTCATTTAAGTAAGGCCTCTCCTCAGTGAAGAGGACTGTTTTTCCCTAACCTAGTCATGAAGCAGGAAACACTGTAATTATAACATTTAATTTCCTACTGAATGGCTATCATTTAGCAAGGAGATGATCCTTTAAGAAATAAATCTTTTGACACTTACTTGAAAATATATATGGTCCTTGATGTTCATTGCGATGCTATTCACAATAGGCAAGATAGATAAGCTATCTGTGTGTGGATGGTGGATGCTTGGATAAAAGTGTCCCCAACATATAAACCACAATGGAATACTACTCAGCTATGAAAAATGAAATCTTGCCATTTGTGATAACCTGGCTGGATCTTGAGGGGACTATGCTGAGTGAAATAGGCCTGAGGGAGAAAGATGAGTATTGTACCATTTGACTTATGGTGTGCACCATAGGGGGAGAAGGGGGAAATGAACAAACAAAGCAAAAACAAAACTTTAGATTCTGATAACAGAATGAGGGTAACCAGAGAGGAGGGAACAGAGGGGGGAAGATAGGCTGGTGGCAGGTGGTAACTCATGTTGGGCCTGGTGAGACAGATACAGTTGCTGAGGTGAGAACACCTACCCCAGAACCTCCACAGTGCTATAGATTAGTGTTGTATCAATGAAAAGAAACAAACCTTTGACTTCACTGATCTTTAAAAATGGGACTCTCTCAACTTGACTGCCAGCATCTAGGAGGACAGAACCCCACTGTCAATCACCTGATCAATTTTGAAACTCCAAGTTTTATCTGAGAGGTTGGCTTTAGATCTCCCTCCCTCCTCCATCTCTCTCCATCTTCGCTGAGGTAGGTCAGGTGTGGGGAGGCTGCCCTACACACTGCCCCCTAGGGGTTTGTGAGACTCCTCAGTCCTTCCCAGGTCTCAGCTAGCAGTCCTACATGCCTGCTCAACAAGGAGTGCCATCTGATATTTAGAAAATCCCATGAATTGCTTGGAAGTGAAGCCTCATCATCACACTTTTGGGGGGATGACTTGGGTAAGACCCAAGTCATCATGTTTTGGGGACCAAAATGTGACTACAGTCATTAGCCTTTAAAAGAGTGGGCATGAAAGCAGGAGCTGAGACTAAATGTGGTGAGGGCTGAGGGCTCTATTTATATTATGTAATGATAATAAGCAATAATATTAATTATAATATCACATTAAGCTTTTGTATAAAAATTAGTAGCCAGTCTGAACATTCCCAGATCTTCCTGGGACCTAATCCTGAATAGCCTCATGTGATGGTTCCTTGTCTTTTATTTATTTTTATTTCTCAGCTTATTTATTATTATTTTTCAGTTTCTTACTCTCACAGAATTGGATACTGTGTGTATGAGAACTCAGAATTATGAAGGGAAACATGACCAAATGAGGACACAATTGGGGTCCACCCATGGCAGTAGGAGGGACCCTAAGGGCAAACCAGGACAGCATGTGATTTCAAAGCAGTATTTGGATGTCAGAAGAAAACATGTGACTCGAATGGAAAGGAGGCAGGATAGAGGAACACGTTACATGCTGCAGACAGAGGAGCAAAGTGACCTGCTTCCCTAAACACTGACCTTTCATTAACCGTGGAGAGAAAAGACTTGAAAAATTCCCCATGTCCCTCCCACCCACCCACCCACCCACGACTTTACAAAGCTCCTCGTAAATAATGCTGTCGTGTGTCCAGGTCCTCGGTGGCTGTTTAGAAAGTTGATTGGAACGATCAAAATGTATGTGGTTTGAATCCAAGATAAGGACCTATTCACAGGTATATAAGTCATTCTAATGAGCACCACTGGGAATAGGGACACACGTTTTTTATGCAAGAAGCTCAGAATACATCCAACATTAGAAGGAGAAGCATTAGACCCAAATGATTCTGCTTACTTTTCAATAGAGGCAGGCCAATCAGCCTGCTGTTTCCTGTTCTTCCAGGACCATCTCCAAGTAGGCTACAAAGGGTTTTCTTTGGGTTTTTGTTTCTGAATTCAATGCTTCCCATTTGGGTTCAAGTGAATAATCGGAGCCTTTTGGGTAGAGGAAAATAATTATTTTCAATAATTTAAATTTAGTTGAGACTAAGAAGTTTTTGGTTGGAATCTCATTATCTTATCCCGATTTTATTCCTTTTAGGTTGACTTTTAGAAATTACTATACAAAAAAAATTAGGGAGAAACTAAAAGTGACTTAAAGAGGATCACAGGTACTGGGACCCATATATAATTTCTCCTCTTGTCGTATGACTCAGGTATTAGAAAAATGTGAAGCAATTGAGGACAAGCGAGGGAAAGTGACATAAAATTGTGCTCAGAGCCGGGCTGCTTCTCTTCCTGTTCCCATCTATCCCTACTCCTTGTCTACTCTGCACAGAAGTTCAATTGTTTATAAAATGGAGCCACTTCAAAAGCTGAAGGAGGTAAACTTCCACCTTCTGATACAATGTCAATCAAGTTGAATAATGGTGCAACAGTTCAAATGGTGAGTGTTTGAAGTTGCCAAAAGTACTTTCTTGAACTTTAGCCAAAGCTGCTTTATATTTTTTATATGTTATGTTGAACCATGAAGTGACAAAGTTCTTCTGCATAGTTGCCATCAGCTCCTGCATCCCAAGGATCCAGTATCTCTGTTATTAAATGTCTGAATTCTTCCCCTTCATTTTCTCCTGGACTGTCATCACCAGGTTGTGTGAAAAAAAGTCCTTGCCAGCTTCCCAGGGAATTCTGGGCTGGCCTATGTGACAATCATTCCTATCCCTGTTCGAAGACTTTCTGATATAATCAGGTTTCTCACTTTTGTGCTAAAATCCGCTCTTGCCAAGTTATCCTTTCATGTTCTCCTGTATCAAACATGTCATTGACAAGAGGACGGGGTAGTGCTCTCACGGGGTAGCTGGTTGACACCACAGGGAGTCTGGCCATCAGGACAAGGATGAGGAGTCATTCTCCAAGTGGGAGGCCTTTACCTGCCTTCACCCTCAGCAGCTGTGCAGGGTGAACCCTGGAACATATCCACACTATCCACCAGTGCTCTGACTGTTGCCTCTTCCTGCAGCCCCCAACTAGAACCCCTGTAATCACAGAGCTGCTTGGATGAACAAACTTCTCAAATCACCATGGGTAGATACTTGCCATTTCTTTTGAAAGTCGATAACCTGGTTCCTTCCTGCTCCTTCTCACACTCACTCCTTGAATTTTCAGTTCTTCGGGACATTTAAAGATAAATCTATCTCTAAACAGCAATGGTGACACCAGCCATCCTCTTCTCCTCCCTGGCACAGGAATCAGCACAAGGACTATTTTGATATTTCTGAGCTGAAATCCTTCTCCTACCCAGATCTGCTGTGCACCCTGGTTCTCGAGCATGTCTGCACTTATACCCACCAATTAGTGTGGCTCGATGCCCACTTAAACAAGGTACAGAGCCAATTTCAACAAGGCGAGGTGCCAGTCCCATCCGAGCTCTGATGGGCCTGAAGCAAGTGACACAGCATGTCCACGAAGATCCTACCTGGTGCACAGTGCTTCCAAGCCAAGCCTCTTGTTTCACTCCGGGGACTGTCACCGTGGCAATCTTTCATCACTATGCTTCATTTTCACTCTGTTTTTCTGGTTGGAAAGAACTGAGTGTTGTAGGAGTCTGTGGATTCAGTTTCCCTCTTTACAATGGAAAAATTCTCTCTTCCAAACAGAAGACACCAATGTATATCTGAGGAAGCACAGAAGGACAAAGTCAGCATGAAAGCTACCCTTCCTCCCTAGCCAGAAAGGGGTGATTGCAGGAAGTCTTCCCTGTGTGTCAGTGTCAGGACTGAGAAAAGGAGATGCTAGCAGTGGTAGAGAAGACATTCCAGGCACAACTCACTTTGTTGCTCTTGGGTGTGCTGCTCAGATTTTGCATCTGTGCAAGCTGAAGGTTTGAGGCCACCTGGCACACAGCAAGTTTATGGCACCATTTTCCAACAGCATCTTGTCACTTTGTTCTCTTCAGTTAGTGTGCACACCTGATTAAAGAATGGACATTGTTTTTCCAGATATAATTCTGGTGCATACTGAATAGACTGTAGTATAGTATAAACAGAACTTTTATATACATTAAGAAAGCAAACCATTCACATGACTGACTTTATGGTGCCACCTACTTTATTGTGCGGATGTGGGGTTGAACCCACAGACCTTCGAGGTATGCCTGTATTATAAAAACTCCATCGTGTTGGCCTGACAAAGAAGCTTCCCTGCTTAGCTCATGGATTAAGGTCTTCTATGAATTAAGGGAAGAAGGTGAATAGGAGCAAAGGAAGAGGTAGATATAGAAGTGGGGTGAGGAAGATAATTTCTCATTAGTGTAAATCCATATGAATGAAAGAAACTATAAAGTTTTGCTCTGGACCAAAATTGGAAAAAAAAATGTAAGTATTGGAGTGTTTTGCCCCTATTTTCGTCTATGTATTTTATGGTTTCAGGTCTTACATCCAAGTCTTTTATCCATTTTGAGTTGGTTTTTTACATGGTGTGAGGGAGATGTCTAGGTTCATTTTTTAGCATGTAGTGGTCCAGTTAGCCCAGCACCATTTATTGAAGGAGCTATCTTTGTTCTAAAGTATGTTTTTTGACCCCTTGTAAAAAATAAGTTGACTGTACTTGTGTGGATTTATTTTTGGGCACTCAATTCTATTCCATTGGTCTGATTGTCTGTTTTTGTACTAGTACCATGCTGTTTTAATTATTATGGTTTTATAATATAATTTGAAGTCTAGAAGTGTAATAATATCTGTGTTCTTTCTCCTTTTGGTCAGGAGGGTTTTGGATATTCTAAGTCTTTTGTTATTTCATATGAATTTCAGTAATTTTTGTTCTATCTCTTTAAAGCATGTCATTGGAATTTTTATTGGAATTGCATTGAATCTGTACATTGCTTTTGGTAAGATGTCCATTTTGATAATGTTCTTTCTTCCAGTCCTTGAGCAGGGAATGTCTTTCCATTTTTTTATGTCTTGTGGATCATTAGAGGGAATCATATTAGCAGAAATAAGGCAGAAAGAAAAAGAAACCATATGGTCTCACCTATGGATAGGATATAGGAATAACGAACAAAAGGTCGAGAAAAAGTCAAAATAAGCTAACAACATAACTGGGGCAAGCAGATAGAGAGGGGGAGGGGAAAGGGGAAATCACAGAAGGGAGGAACACAAGAAGATCAAGGTGAAAGTTCATGGGTGATAAGGTGGAGGGAGAACCCCAGGAATGCAATGATATAATATATACACATATATGTACATAAATATGTAAGCAACAAAATGATTAATTAAAAAAATATAATAAAACATTAAAAAGCATGTCCATATAAGAACTGTTTGGTTTGCTGTGGTGACTTTTATCTGTGGAGATTCAGTCTCTTTCCTAAATCACAGCCAATGCTGTAAACCAATCTTATCTCAATAATATAAAAAAAGAGTATCTTGTCTTCCACCGTATCTTTAGAACATAGTGCCTGATGTTCAATAAACACTTATTGAACTTATAAACATCCTGGCCAGAAACTAAAATAACAAACTGTTCTCAAGGTGGAATGAAAGTTTTCAGTAGTCAATCAAGTTCAGGTAAACCTTCTGGGACCACCTGGATGTAGGAAAACAAGGGTGATGATATCAACAGTGATTCTTTTTAGTGGGTAGGTTGGATTTATAATATATATAGATAATTTAAATATAATCATATTTTCCTATTTCCTCCCTAATAAAATGTATGATGGTTTTATTTTAATAAGGAAAAAAAAACAAAAAGAAAAACTTCAGTTTTAGAACAATAAGATCGTATGATGTGAAAACAAGCAATTCTAGTCAAAGGAATTTGGGAAGTGTGAACAAAGTTCACTAGGCATTTTTGGCAAATAAAGGCATTCCACTAAAAGGCAGATGGGCAAGAAGGAGGAATGACTGGTGACATTCACAAAGACCTTTCAGAGATGGCCATGCTGTCCTGTTCTGCTATTGGGCAGAAATAACAAACCTCATTCACAGAGATGAAAGAAAATGGTAGACTTGGGGGAGCTGACATTTCTCGGTGTTTTGGTTAAGCTCAGTGTTAGCTGCTGCAAACCTCAAGTACTGGGTGCTGCTGGAGCTACAGATGTACCAGAGCTCTAAAGGCCCCTGAGTGAAGGCTGCTGGGCCCTGCAGGCAGGCTGACCAAGGCTGGTGGTGACAGAGCAGCTTAACCCTGCTTGTTAAACACAGACATTATTAAAAAACGGAATTCTGTCAACTTGCAATTCAATAAATTATATCAAAGACAAAAGCACAAAATACTAAACCTCATTAGTTCCTAATGATGTTACCTGCCTATGTGATCCGAAGATTTCTTTGCCCCACTCTGTCTCATGAAGCTGTGACCTGGGGGTGCGTTGTTCAGCGACCTCACATTGCAGTTTAAATGGCCACTTTGTGACACCTGTACTTGAATGTTTATTGCAGCACTATTTACAATAGCCAGGATATGGAAACAA